>CM029673.1:3031202-3262021 GCA_017311315.1 Dendrocalamus latiflorus | reverse complement strand
GAAGAAAGGAAAAGCTTCGGGATTTTCAGAGGATGAAAAAGGTACCCTTTGGTTTGGGAAAAGAATTATTGTGCCTAAAAAGAAGGAGGTAAAGGAGTTAATATTGAAGGAAGCCCATGAATCTAGATACTCAATTCACCCTGGGAGTACCAAGATGTACCAAGATCTCAAGGAAAGGTATTGGTGGTCAAGTATGAAACGAGAAATTGCAGAATACGTAGCCTTGTGCGATGTATGCCAACGGATTAAAGCTGAACACCAGAGACCTGCTGGACTTCTGCAGCCATTGCAGATCCCTGAGTGGAAATGGGAAGAAATTGGTATGGATTTTATAACTGGATTACCAAGAACCAAAACAGGGCACGATTCAATTTGGGTTATAGTGGATCGTTTGACAAAAGTCGCCCATTTCATTCCAGTAAAGACCACATACTCCGGGGATAGACTTGCAGAGTTGTACATGTCAAGAATTGTGTGCTTGCATGGGATCCCAAAGAAGATTGTGTCCGATCGAGGAACCCAGTTCACTTCGAGATTTTGGCAAAAGCTACATGAACTTTTGGGCACGAACTTAAACTTCAGTACAGCTTATCATCCACAGACAGATGGTCAAACAGAAAGAGTAAATCAAATCCTGGAAGACATGTTGAGAGCTTGTGTACTGGCAAACAAGAGTAATTGGGATCAGAGTTTGCCCTATGCAGAGTTCTCCTACAACAATAGTTATCAATCCAGTTTGCAAATGTCTCCCTTCGAAGCCCTATACGGCAGAAAGTGTAGGACTCCATTGTATTGGAAAGAAACAGGAGAAGGACAAGTGTTTGGACCCGATGTGCTGAAGCAAGCAGAAGAACAGGTTCGTCTAATCCAAGACAGATTAAAAACAGCACAAACCAGACAGAAGAGCTATGCGGACAATCGCCGTAGAAGCTTAGAATTCGTACCTGGGGATCATGTTTATTTGAAGGTGTCACCTCTCAAAGGAATGAGACGTTTTGGAGTCAGTGGAAAGCTAGCTCCCAGATTCATTGGACCTTTTCCTGTTGTGGCGAAACGAGGAGAAGTTGCTTACCAGTTGGAGCTTCCACCTCAGCTGTCAAAGGTGCATGACGTCTTCCATGTGTCTCAGCTAAGAAAGTGTCTTAGAGTTCCAGAAGAGCAGATGCCTCTAGATGAAATAAATGTAAAGGAGGACCTCACCTATCCAGAATATCCAGTAAAGATATTGGAGGAAGCAGAGCGCCGTACGCGCAGCAAGGTTATCAAGTTCTGTAAAGTGCAGTGGAGCAACCATTCAAATCGGAAGCAACTTGGGAGCGTGAAGAGGATCTAAAAGAAGAGTTCCTCGACCTTTTTCCCAGTCCATCCGAATCTCGGGGTCGAGATTCTTTCTAAGGGGGGTAGGTTTGTCACATCCCAAAATTTGGCTTTTTGAAAAATTTAAAGTCAAATTAATTATTTTAAGGTAATTGGATTTTACTTGGCTTTTATTTGCCTTTCTGGATTTTCTGGAATTTAAAAACTATTTTTAGAGCTTAAAAAGTAATTCAAAATATGAAAATTAAATATCAACAGTAGTTGGAAATAATTTTATTTAGTCCAAAATATGTCCAGGAGCTTCTGTGAATTTTTCTGGAATTTTTGGAGGTATTTTCATATTTTTCTGAGGCCTAAATAATTTTCTAGCCTTTTCTGAAAATCTAAATCAAATCCTGAAAATAAAAATCTCCCCTCTCCCTCCAGCCGACGCGTGGACGGTCCAGGACCGCCCACGTCGCCGCTCGGCCTGATCCAGGCCACCCATCCCCTTCCCTCGCTGTTCAGCGGGCCCGGCCCGTCAGCCGGCGGCCCCGCCTTCCCCTTCTCCTCGCCCGACGCGTGGACGGCTCAGATGAGCCGAGTCCCCGCGCGGACCATCCAGCCGCCCGTTCCAACTTCCTCTCTCGCCTCGCTGACCCGTGGGCCCCGCCCGTCAGCGGCGCACGCCTCCGCTCTCGCTGCCGCCCCGGCCCCGCCTGTCGGATCCGTCTCCCCCGCGGAATCGCCACCTTCCTTCTCCCTTCCCCCTCTTTCCTTTCTCGCCGGCCGACCAAATCCGACCCGGAGCCGGCCTTGCCTTCCCTGGCTCTCCCCGGTTTTGGAAACCCCGAGCCCCGCCGCGACCGAATCCCCAAATCCCCGCGCCTCCCTTCCTTCCGCGCCCCCTCCTTCCTTTCCTCCCCGCGCCCTTCCTTCTCCGGCCGCCAGCAACGGCGAGCAATTGCCGCGCCCCTGCTCCCCCTCCGCCCTATAAATACCCCCTCGACCTTCGCCTCCTCCCGCACCACCTCCCAGAGCCCTCCACACCTCCCCTTGAGCCCCGAGCGCCGTCGTGCCAGAAGTTCGCCGTGCGCGCCCGGTAAGTCTACGGCGAGCCTTCGCCGCCGCCTCGGTCGTCTCCGGAGCCCGCCGTCGCCACCTCGAGCTTCCTCGCGCCCGGGCGAACCTCCCCGACACCTCAGCAGCCCCTCCCCGCCGCCGGAGCGCCGTCGCGCCGGAGGACCCGAGCCAGCTCCGCCTCCCTCTCGTCGCCGGCCGCCTCCGTTCACCCCCGAGCCTCGCCGACCCCTCCAACCGGATCCCCTTCGCGCCAGGGTTACATTTCACGCGCCACCCGAACCTCTCCGCCACTCCCTCGTCGCCGGCGCCGTCGCCTCCGACCATCTTCCCCGACCTCCCCTCCGGCAGGTACCTAAAAAGGTATGGTTGCCCTATATGGGTAGGCAAAGCCTCCCCCGCCCATCTGGTTAGCCGCGCTCTCTCTCAACTCCCCGGTGCGCGTTCGAGCCCTCGGCTCCGCGCTCTGGGTTGAGTTTTTCGTTTAATTTTCGCGACTGACAAGCGGGCCCCACCCGTCAGAGGCCGCCGGTCTGCGCTGCCACTGCCGCCTGGGTCCCACCCCTCTGTGCTGGACTTTGACAAGTGGGCCCGAAGACCAGTGGGACCCACGTGTCAGAGGTTGACTCATTGGGCTCACTGTCCAGTGGGTCCCACATGTCAGTGACCGCCAGTGGTTACTGTTCAGTGGGCCCCACCTGTCAGTCTCCCAGAATTAAAATAAAAGATTAAAATTTAATTCTCCAGTGGGTCCCACCTGTCAGAAATTTCCGAATTTCTCGATTTATTCAAATCTGAGATTTTCAAATGAGCATAACTTTCTCATTTTAACTCCAAATCCAGCCATTCAAATTTCTAAATTCATCTAAAATCAAGATCTATCCAACTATGGCCTCTGTTGAATTTTTGGATTTTATTTGAATTTTCTTTTGTATTTATTTATTTTGTTGCTTCGTCTTTCCTCGCGTAGATTCCAACGTTGTCGACGATCCCTCTTCACAGCAGCAAGAAGACCCAGAAACCCTGCAAGAAGGTAAGTCTCCTTTGATCATCTTGAGCCTATGCTTTCGAAATGTTTTTAAAGTATTTTAAATGTTATGCATTGCTATTTACATAAAATGATAATTCAATCTTAAGGTAGTAGTTAATCCAACCTTGTTATGCCCTCCATTGGAATTGATTGTCATGTACCCTTGTCACCATAGAATTTCCTTTGTCTCATTAATGAGAATATTATAATTACTTGTTGATGTTAGTATGGTAGGATAATGCTTAGTCATGCTATCTAATAACTTTGGAAAATCTTGAAAATGGGAAATTACGATTTATTAAACCCTTGTGTTTGAAAGTGAAGTGGCAATTGGAGTTGTCACTGTGATTTTAAAATAAAATAAAAATGTGAAAGTTGGTTTAGATTAGGGTGGATGGTTGTTTGGGTTGGTGCAGTAAGCACGATAACTTGTTAAGTGTATGTTCCACCCTAGTCAATTAAGGACCGACGCTTGTGTTTGTCCAAACTGAGCATTAACCGTACAACCACAAGTCTATATGGGTACGACCTAGCTAACTAACCTATAAAGGTGTAGTTTAGAAATCACCAGTGGTGTATTGAGTGCCAGGGTGTACTGGTTACTCATAGTGAGGGACAGGGTTTACTGTACTCATATGGCGCAAGAGGGGGCTTCAGATTGGGCGGATTAACCCTTCTGCGGTGAAACCTCAGCGGGTGGTCTCTAGCTATACTGGAGTAGGTGAAAGGCTTTGTGATATTTTATCTGGGTCTCATGCCAAAGGAAGCATGTTAACTATTAAGATAATTTATCTCTTGTGGGAAAAGTTGTACAACCTCTGCAGAGTGTAAAACTATTCGAATAGCCGTGCCCACGGTCAAGGGCGGGCAAGGAATGCATTCACATGGTAGATTTCTGGTTTTGTTTTAAAATCAAAAGTTTTGTATTCCGGGAGTGGAGGGAACTCTCGGAAGGGAATCCTGGCGGATGGAGCCAGAGAGGGTGGATGGAACCCGCAGTTTAAAACTTGACCAATGGTAATTGGTTAGCTAGTGTTGGTAGTTGGAACCTTCACTAGAAAGTTAATTCTGTTAAAACATTTACTTCATTAAATTAAAGCCTTCGAAAATAAGTAGTAGTAATTGAGTTTTCAAATATTGCTTTGTGCAAAAGAACCATATGGCCTTCTTTGTCAAGCCTTGCATCTATGCATTTTTCCCAAGACTTGCGGAGTACTTTATGTACTCACATGCTACACTTAAAAATAACATCTCAGAGGAAGTTGAAGCTCAAGAAGGTGACTACGACTACTGCTTCGCTTGTGGCTGTGATGGATTCTTCCCGGAGGACTAGGTCGCGCTTCCCCAGTCAACTGCCTGTGGCATCTTGATGGGTCTACTTTGATTTCACTTTGCTTCCGCTGTGTTTTGATTGTGCGAGGTCTTGAAACCTCCAATGTAATAAGGTGACCCGGTGGTCAGTACTCTTTATAATTGTAATAAATACGTTGTTGGTCATGAATCATTTCTGTTTAACTGTGTGCACTAGCTTTGATCTGGGACTAGTGCAGAAATACACAGAGGGTCCGGGTTTTGAAATCCGGGGCCCGACAGCATCGCCTTTTTAAAGGTAGGGGAAGGGCAGTGTCGCCTCCCTGCCTTTGTGTGCGTAGCGCCCCGGCCTACGCTACACGCGGCCGCTCTCCGCGGGCCCTCTTTTCGAAGGTAGGGGAACGACAGTGTCGCCTTCCTGCCTCTGTGTGCGTAGCGCCCTCGGCCTACGCCGCAAGCGCCCGCTTTCTGTGGGCACTCTTTTTGAAGGTAGGGGAACTGCAGTGTCGCCTCCCTGCCTCTGTGTGCGTAGCGCCCTCGGCCTACGCTGCAAGCGCCCGCTCTCCGCGGGCACTCTTTTCGAAGGTAGGGGAACGGCAGTGTCACCTCCCTGCCTCTGTGTGCGTCGGTCAGACCGGTTTGTGGCCGTCGGTCAGACCGCACCACGGTTTTCAGTGCAGGCAGTCAGCAGAATTTTTTTCAGACACCTGTGGACTTCGGCCAGCAGAGAAAATTGAGATCTCCCTCTGGTTTTCTCGGCCCAGAACTGCAAGATAACCTACCTAATAGCCAAGAGAACCTTTGGAACCAAGAGAAACCAACTCATAGCCAAGAATTAAGGATTTGAGGCAAAAACCTAAAAGTTACAGAGAGCTACCGAAAAATCCAAATTCCCGGTTAATCTCTAATCCTTTGAACATGAAACTGATAGATTAACTAGGGAATAACCTTGGGATTCTGAGACTCAAATCTGGGCACAACCTCTCAAGGGGAATCAAGAACCACCCCAAACCCTAGAACAACAAACAGAGAACTAACAGGGCACAGAAAAGGCAAAATCATGATTCTTGCAAATTGATCAATATTGCTCTTGGAAATAGATGACCAAAGGGTCTAGAAATGTAATTCCATCATAGAGCAACCCATTTTGCCACTCCCCAGCAAGAATCGAGCCAAAAAGCAAAAACTCAAGAATCACACATAGGAAGCATCTAAGGCAAAAACTAACAGAGAGCCAGAGTCTTGATCAAATTCAGCCAAAACCATCTCATATTGATATTGAGGAAAGGAGATACATGATTACAAAGGAGAAACAACTCACATCCTCTCTACTTCCCCATACATGCTTGAGTGGACATCAAACCATCCTCTCCCTCTCCCCAAGACTCAAGAACACAGGAGCACTACATGCTTCGGGAGGAGCTCGTGAGAACACACACAGAGAGGAGACACACACCTGCACCTCTCACCAAACTTCAACAACTAAAGCCTCAAAGCAAAACAACCTTCCGAAGGCTCTTTTGACTCAAACAAAACCCTGACTCTCTCCCAAAGCCATAGGAATGCATGCAGCCACTCACTCCTATTTATAGCCCTTGGCTAACGGGTCTCCAACCCGTTACGCCCGCTAACTCCGAACGGAACCGCTTCCACCTGTGCAGCCTTACACTTTTACCGAAATGCCCCTCGTGCACCTTCTGGGAAGCTTCCGCGTTCCTTGTCGTCCAAGCCTCGCAACCACCTTGAGTCTCCGCCGTCTTCGGCACATCCCGACCGTTCTGACCTCAGCGCCACCTGCGCCTAGTCCGGTCACCCCGTGCCTCGCCATGACTCCGCCTCGACGTCCTGCAGCCATCATAGACAAGAAACACATCAAATAGCACCGCTCGACACATGAAGGCATAAATAGCATCAATAAACCATAAACTCACCTAAATGACCAATCGGGAAGACGAATATGCAATAGGACCGTCCAACCATACCCGACTGCACCAAATGCTGACCTGGCACAAATCACTCAAACCAAACTCAATCTTTGCAACAAACTTGTCAATTACTCATCATAAACATGTTGTTACCTTCACATGGTCTCTCAACCTCGTAGGCATCGCCTCGGTAGGACAGCACGTCCTCGGCGCTTGACTCCGCCGTCCGCTTAGTAGGCATCGCCTCGGTGGGACGGCACGGCTCCGGCGCTCAACTTCGCCGTCTGCCTTGTAGGCATCTGTAACATCCTAAATTTTGGATGCTAGAAATCTCGAGTAATTTAAAACTTTTAATTGCATCTTACTGGTATTTGAATTTTGGGCTCAAAATTTTATTTTGATTTTCCTAAGTTTTGTGCTGAGCAAATAATAACTAGAAATAAATTTCGAGCACAAAATAGCAATCATGACAAAATAATAATAATAATAATAATAATAATAATAATAATAATAATAATAATAATAAAAATAATAACAATAACAATAATAATAAAAAAATAAGTTAAAATAGGGTTTAACCTTTGAAAACTTAAACTCAATTAAATTCAAGACTAGTCCTAAACATTAGAGCTAAAATCCAAGAAAAGGGAGCCTTTGGCACAAGTTCAAGTAATTAAAAATTCAAACTTAGAATCCTAACATTCTTCTTCTCCCTTCCTTCCATGACAAGTGGGCCACTTCCTTTTTCTCTCCCTACCCTCCCCTATTCTCTCTCCCCTCCTTTCTCCCCTCTCTGCGCGCGGGCCCGACACCCCCTCCTTTTCCCCTCGCGCCAGCTCCTCCTCTCTGACCTCCACCGTGCGCTCGCCATCCCGGCCCCGCCTCCTCTGGCATCAACTGCTCCCGTCTTCTCACGCGCGTGGCTGCTCTCGCTGCTCAATCGTCACGCAAGCACGTCACTCGACTGTTCCCTGCGCGCGCGTCAGCCCTGCGCCCGCACGCCGCGCCCTGTGCCGCACGTCGTCGGCCACGCCGTCGCCCCCACCGCGCCCTGTGCCCATGTCGCCGTCTACATCGGCGCCACGGCCTCCCTCGGCTATAAGAGCCCTGCCAATCCCGTTGCTCTCCCCGTGGCTTTACCCCCGTGCTCTCTTTCTCCTCCTGCTCCTTCTCCCATTTCCGCCCGTGCGTCGCCGCCTATGCCTCCACGCCGTCCCAGCCATCCGGCGAAACCCCGGCCAATCCGGCCGTGCCAATTCGCGCCTCTACCCTCCCTCATCCTTCCACTGTGAGGAATTGCGCCAAGGACTGCCGTGCTCGCCGGAGTGGCCATCTCCCCCGTCGCCGGCCAAAATCTCCGCCGCTAGCGCCACCTCCTCCTCAGGCGACCATTCTTCGATTCCGCGCGCGGAGGGCGACGTCTCTCCGGCCCGAAGCCTCCCCGACGGTCGGCCAACGCCCTCCCTCGCCGGAGTGACCCCTCCACGTGAGTCTCCCTGCGCCGCCCATGGCCCTCGCCGCCGGCCCACATCGGGACCCTTCTGGTTTGGCCAAATGCGTGGTAAGGCTTCTAGCGCCTCCCTTCCGCTCATGCCCCTGCCAAATTTCTCCCTCATCCCCTCCGGCACCGCCACCCCGTTCCCACCTCGCCGCCGGCCGCTTAGCTCTGCCGCCTGCCCGCCTCGCCGTCGCTCCGGCCAGCGCGTCGCCTCCGGTAGCTTGAACACCTCCCCCACACCCCATTTTGCCGGTCACCGACTCCACTCCGGCCACCGTTCGCCGGCGGCGCCACTGTCTGCCCCTGCTCCGGTTGCTCCTCTGATTCTTCCTCCTCTGTTTGGCCACAGCAATTCCTCACCTCTTCTGTTTTGATTCCACCCCGCCTATCACTAACTGGGCGCGGCTCAGTTGGTCACAGCGCCTATGGCTTACCCCTCTCACCGTGAGATCCCAGGTTCGAATTCCCCCACTGCAACTTTTTCCTTTTTCCTGTTATTCCATTTTCTTTAACCATTTTCAATGGAACATAATTCGGAAAGGATCCCAGGAAGATAAGATAACTGATTTATGTTCAAGTAAAGTTTATCTATACCTCAAATATGGAATTATGAGTATATGAACCAATAAGTGATTAAGAGAAATAGTTAGGTAAAATTTAAATAATTAAATGGAATGCAAATTAAAGCATAAATAAATTATGATGTAGGGATAAATTAAGTTAAACCCTAGCATTAAGATTCATGCAAAATAGAGATGCAGCCTGGAATTATTGTACGTCAAATTTAGATTTACTTTTAATGGTACCTCTTATTCATATAAAATGTAGTCGTCTAAAATATGGTTGTCATTCCTATGTCTTTAAAAGGTACATAAATTGATAACCACCTTTAATCAAAAGGGTGTCTTTTAAGTAGAAATGTCTATATATTTGTGGCAAGTATAGTAAAGTAACCCTTAGGTCACCAGATGCTAGAAGTAATCTACCTAGTGTAGCAATGCGAATAGTAGCCGTCACAGGCGTGTCATTGACAAATAAATCTCACCCGTAGATTCAGTGGAATGTTGATAGTAAAGTATAACCTGGTATAGCATGCTCGGTTCTAGATAAATAAATTTAAATAACAATAACAATAATTCATGGCTGGCCATTCCAAACTAATAAAAGGTGGATTCGGTTGAATGCCCACACTTAATGAAGATTACCCTAGGGTATAATTAACATATATAAATATATGAGTGCAATCCTGTATGCACCTTAGACCTTATTGAAAATATAAACCCTATCATTAACCTATTGCCAACCATGAAACCTTAAATAGTAGCCTTAAATTAGTAAAGATAACAAAATATAATCATATGTAGCAGGCTCGATTAATAAAGGTATAAAATATCAATACCAGTAATCTTCAGAGCACCTTCAAATTAAGGATCATAATAGCATATAGGTGCTAGAGTATAACAGCCCTAAGCCACCAAACGTTGAAATAATCCCACGAACATATATGTAAACACTCTGAAGTAAATGTTTAACAAATAACATGGTTAATTAAGGTCACATAAAATGCTACATATCAAATTACTAATGATATGAGTTAATCCGATAAGGTAAAATTTGTATACATCGTGTATATAGTATAATCCCGGAATATTAGCGCTCGATAAAATGATACCCAGTTAAATTTGTACACCAACTCATAGGTCTAATCTGACTCATGGAAATTCCTTGATAAATGTAAATAAATTAAAAAGAAAGGTGTCAAGTAAAAGATCGAACCTCGCCTTTCTCCAATCGGCTATGTTTGGCCACTTCTTTTCCAAAGCCAATAAATTCCTGTAGATACTTCCTCACTTTTGATCTCTTATTACCCCAAAATTTTCCCTCACGGTAAAGCTATTCAAATAACTCGAACTCTTGCTCAAATCCAGCTACCACTGTGTTGGCAACACATTAAACCAAATCATCCTTCTATTCTCAAAATCGTAATAAGTGTAATTGAACCGGGCATTTAAAGTATTTGGATTTATTTGGATCTCTTGAGTTATTTGCTTTTATTTGGATTCAGTCGCTTATCGCATAGTTAGAAACTGGAGCCTCGAAGAATCAATGGATCGAGTGTGATCAAGAGCAAGGTGCAGATAAGGACCGGAAGCTCAAAACCATCGTAGGAGAAAGCTTTAAGTGAGCTCAAGACCACAGTAAACCACGCGAGGCGAGTCAATACTTTGATCATGTTGAACCTACACTTTCTGCAAATTATTTTTGTTTAAATTATCAAATTGCATGCTGTTATTTTATATGCAAATACATGTTTAATTTATGATTCTAGTTATATCCCATGGTGTACCTTGATTAATATTACCCCTCCTTTGGAATATTTGAATTTGTGAACCTTGTCACCCTAGCAAAAATCATAATAATAACCTTTCAAAAATAAGTCCGTAATTATATGCCATGCTTAGTGTTGCTTAGATACTCATGGGCGCGAGAACCCTCAAGCATCACTTTTAATCATGAGAAAATTTGGTTGGGCAGTCATGGTGGTAATGACTGGTATATGTTGGATATGATTATTTTATATTCCCAAAAACCTCAAATTGCTTATTTATCTGGGCGGATGGTTCGGGGGTGTGGTGCAGGGGTGCACGAGAGTGTGGTTTGTGGTAGAACCGCCCAGATAACCCTATGGACCGAATCTTGTCATGACCTCCTAAGTAAAACAGTGCAACCACAAGTCTGTAAAGTACAACTTGGCTAAGTAAATTTATCGAAACCCCTGGACTCATCTCACTGGTAGTGGATGGAAGTGGATACGCAAGGGCAATGGGAGGCCTAAAGGGACACCGAGTGGAGGGTGAAGTTTTCCAGTCGTGCTAGCGTTGCGGGGAGTGGAGCCTGTGTCTTCGCTAGTATCCGTGGCGAACATCCCGTGCATAGATGGGACCCATCGCAAGTGGGAGAAGCCCATAAAGTGAGATGACAAAAGGGACTAGATATTTTGAAAAGTCACTGTGATGATCTGCTCAACCACATGACTAAGGTATCGTGTGGGGCAACGAGTTGATTGTCTCTTGTGGTGAAAGTGTACAAACTCTGCAGAGTCAAAACTATTCGAATAGCCGTGCCCACGGTCAAGGGCGGACATGGGAACTTAACCAGATGTAGTTCTATTTCAAAAACTTTGTGGGTGGAAATGGAAAAAGTGGAGGGCAGCGGAAAGCCCTGATTTGAGTTGTCCTGGGTGTCGTCCCAGTGGTAAGTTAAGCGGCTATAACGTTGAAAGATGTCAAATGGTGTGATGCCATATGTATGGAAAAATTATGGTGATATTAGGCATATGGTGTGATGCCATATGTATGGAAAATCATGTTAATATTCCTTGAACATTATGTTTTGCTCCAAAGCTGCTAGGTCTCAGGAAATTTTATGTATTGTATTTCAAATCGTGGCATTTCTATTCCTACAAAATAAAATATGGAAAGAATAAGCAGGGTCGTGAGTAAAAGAAATAGATGTTTGTAGTGTACACATAAAGGTATTGGTGGATTCATGTCGATCATAAATAGGAAACGATAGTGGGGGTTCTGGGAAAAATAAATTGGTGGAGTCTAGCTGAATAGACAGGCTAAATAGATGATCTAATTGAATTTTCGGGAAATTGGAGGAGTAATAGAAGTATTGGATTATAGTCCCTGATTAGTGATTTACTTGGTGGGAGGATACTAGTGGATCGTAGAATTAATCAATGATATTCTTGGTGGATATATAATGGTGAATTGTAGAATTAATCAATGATATTCTTGGTGGATATATAATGGTGAATCGTAGAATTGATCAATGATATTCTTGGTGGATATATAATATTGAATCGTAGGCTTGATCAATGATATTCTTGGTGGATTTGAATCAATAATAAAAAGGACTGGATTGTTAGAAAATCTTGATGAGAATGTTCGGTGGATTAATTTAATGATGTCAGTCGCTGTTTGGAGTTTTAGACAGCAATCAATATAGACAGTATATGATCGGTGGATTAATTAAATGATGTCAGTCGCTGTTTGGAGTTTTAGACAGCAATCAATATAGAAAGTATATGATCGGTGTATTAATTAAATGATGTCAATCGCTGTTTGGAGTTTTAGACAGCAATCAATATAGAAAGTATATGATCGGTGGATTAATTTAATGATGTCAGTCGCTGTTTGGAGTCTTAGACAGCAATCAGTATCGAAAGTGTACCTTTGGTGGATTAAGTCAATTATGGCAATTGCCGTGTGGAGTATAGGCAGCAACAATAACACGGTGATTAAATAATAGCAATGCTACTAAAGCGATTTTTGGCAAATAAAATAACCCGAGCCTCTCCTTTGTTAAACCATGCATACTATTTATTTGCATTTTGTGTATTGGCTCGCGGAGCACGGGGTCGGAGTGCTCACGCTCGCTTTTGCGACAAAATTCAGAATCAAGAATCAAATCACCTCGCCTCAGCATCAAGATTGGACAAGCTGGCAGAGAAGATGAAAATGTCAAGGGCTAGGTCGCGAACCTCCAGTTGGCTGCCTGTGGGCATGTCCTGAAGGTCCCACCTGTGTGCTTGTTCTTCCGCTGCTGCAATTTATTGATTTCGGTCTAATCGGCCCATGAGTAAGTCTACTATTATATTTACGCTTCCGCATGATATGTATTTTTGATATTCATTACTGTAACTGTGAGCACTATCTACTGATCCAGGGAATAGTGCGGTGGAATCACAGAGGAATCCGGATATTAATATCTGGGCTCCTACAACATCGCCTCGGCGGGATGGCACGCCCTTGGCGCTCGACTCTGCCGTCCGCCTTGTAGGCGTTGTCTTCGGAGCTGCCCTCGATGTCGAAAACGTAATGAGATTTCCTAGACTTGCGCTGATCGCGCTTGGGCCTGTCGCCTGACTGGTCATTGTGTTGGGGGTCCTTGCGTTTGGAGGCGCCCTTCGGCTGCTCTTGCTTACGCTTGCCTTTCGAAGAGCCCTGTTTCGGCGAGTCTTCGCTCTTGACCGAGCCTTCCGCCTTGTTGGAGTCGGAGTCCTCACCGTGTCGCCTCCGCACGTCCTCCTCCGCTCTGGCATACTCTTCCATCTTGTCGAAGAGTTTCCCGACCGTCTTAATGGGCTTGCGCGCGTTGTACTCGGCCATTGGCCCCAGTCGAAGGCCTTGTATTGCTGCGTTGATGACCGTTGTTTCGTTGACGTCCTTGACTTGGCAGCGCACTTTCGCGAAGCGCTTGAAGTAGTCCCGGAGCCTTTCCTCAGGTTTTTGCTTGACTGCGAAGAGCTGGTCCGCATCGACACGCTCGATGTAGTTTCCCTGGAAGTTGTTGTAGAGTCGGTTGCGGACCTGTTCCCACGCGTAGATGGACTGTGGTTCAATGGTGAAGAACCAGGACAGCGCCACCCCTTGTAACGCGAGGGGGAGCCCTTTTGCCTTCGTGGTGTCGTCTCCGCCAGCGGCTTCGATGGCGGTCTCGTACATGCGCACGAACTCTCGCGGGTCGGAGTCGCCTTTGTAGGCCTCGATGACGCTTGGGAACTTGAAATCTTCAGGCCATGGCGACTGCTGTAGGCCCGCAGAGAGCGGGGACTCCGGGTCTACGCGCCGTAGTGGGGCGCGGCTAGACGTGGGGGCATCGCGGCTATCCGCCCTTTCCGGGGCGGGTTCGGATGCCACTGCCGGAGGGGCGTGTTGGCTCCGAGCCTCCTGCATGTCCCGAACGGCTCCGCGGAGGTCTGTTAGCTCCCGCTGAAACGCGCTGAGGGCCGCCAGCAGGGCCGTCTCTACCGCGGGCGTGGCCGGGGCCGTCGGTGCGCCTGGCGGTGCCACCGACATGGTGGGGACCACAGCCTGCGTGCCCAGGCTACGCGCCGCGTTGTCATCGCCGGGGTTGGCCGTCGGGGCGGTGCTGGTGGGATCGGTCATCATGTCGGTGGCGGGGTTGGTCGTCGCATCGGTGGCGAGGTGGGTCATCGCGTCGATGGCGGGGTTAGTCGTCGCGTCGATGGCGGGGTTGGTCGTCGCGTCGACGGCGGGGTTGGTCGTCGGGCCAGTGGCGGGGTTGGTCGTCGCGTCGATGGCAGGGTTGGTCGTCGCGCCAGTGGCGGGGTCCTCGGTCGCACCTACACCACTGCTCATACCTGCGGCTGCTAAAGCCGAAGCCCTCGTGCTGACGCGAGACTTCGCCGCCTCCGCCTTCTTCTTCTTCGCCGCCGATGGTGAAGCTTTCTTTGGTGCCATCCTCCTTCAAATTTGGAGGCTTGCTCTTGTCCTCCCCACGGACGGCGCCAACTGTTGTGGTTACAGACCAAACAGAGAGAGTGTGTAGTAGTGGAGAGTTGAGTAAATGAATGGCTTCCCCCTTCTCCCCGTGGCCTATGCCACATATATATATTCACATGGGGAGTGCTTGTACAGTTGTACCCTTACAGGTGAGTATTTCTCTCGGGGGCTCTTATGTCATTACACATGTCCTATTTCGGGCCTTACATTCTTCTAACAGACCTGCTGAGCTTAGGTGGGGGCCACCCCTACAACAACAATCAATGACTTGTTTTCCACTCCCACGTCATACGTATTCTTAGTTGTTGATAACCTGATAATTCGAGAATTATCGCTCCATCGCTCCACAGTAGCGGTGCCTCAATCTTAGATTGTCTCGTTCTGTCCTTGATGTCTAGATACAAACAACACTTGTGTTTTGTGATGCAATAGAGGTGGAAATTTTCTAGTTTTTGCTATGAATTCTCTAATAATACACTTTTTTACGTTCATGTAGCAAGATACTCCAAGGTGTCGAGATAGTCTGCGTTTGATGATGGCATGGAGGAGATTTGCAGAGGAGAAGGGGGGAGGCGGATGGGGCTGATGGCAGTGAGTTCATTTTTAATTTTGCTCCTCGTGGAAAATAGAATCGAGTTATTTTGAAAAGATAAATGTTTGTCACAGCTTCACAGCTTTATAAATAAGAAGTTAGGAATAGTAGCTATACCAAACGAGACATGCGGGGAGAAGAGCACGAGAGAGCCCATGCCTTGGTTCCCTTTTTTATGGCCACTTGGTTTATCTGCTGGGCTTCTTGGCTTCCTTCCACTGACAGCTGGGCTCCACCAACAATGACACCTATGCCTTTGCACTGCATGTGGGCCACTCCATTGCACTCTCTGCAACACTGATTCCGTTGGCAAGCCCATGGCGGGAGTCGTATCTGTGACTAGATGGTGGAGGCAGGTAGTTGGAATTTTTTTAAATAATTAATTTTTAATTCTGTATTAGACTAATATACATGTGTTTTATTTTTTTTATAGTTTTAATCATATGTCGCTTTACGGTTGGACGACTTGAGCTAGTCGCCCAACCATTAGGCAATAATACCCCAAGTCGCCTAATGATTGGGCGACTAGGGGATATATCCCCTCGAGCGCGTGGTCAGCGCTCAGCCCTGTGCTCACTCTCATTTTAGCCGACAGAGAGGAAGAGAGAAGGGAAGAAGAGAAAAGAGAGGAGAGGAGAAAGAGAGGAGGAAAAAGAGGAGAAGAAGAGAGGAGAGGGAGGGGAAGCGAGGAGGATCTGCGCATTGACGACGGTGAGCTTTCTGTACTTTTTATATTTATTTTTCGAAAAGAAGCGAATAGCCCAAAAGAACATAACGGCTTCTCTATCAGTCATTACTATTCATTAATTGAATCCAAAAGGCATCAGCTAAAGCCAAAAACCATTAGCCGAAGCCACGAAGAAGAGGGCCATTATATGATTAGGAGTTTGTTTTTGTGTTCTAGTAGAAGTCTCATAGACTTGTATCTGTATATGCTTGGGTTAGGCATTACGGATAAAGAGAAGACTCGAGAAAATTTATAGAACACCAAAAAAACTTATCTAGGGCTAGAGGTAGTGGGCCTTTTCTTTTTAACTTCTAAAAATTATTTTTTGACTTTTCTACAGTAATTAGCTTTTAAACGGAGTCTTTTCAAAACGGGTTCTACAAGTTGATTGTAGTACACACTGTAATGACTTTATTTATATCGTCCAAAACTACATGTGAGTTTCTATTACTCTGTACTCTCTTACGAATAGTCCAAAAGCTATAAGTCAAAGTAAAAAATAACGTGCCCATTGTTCTAGGATGATGATTTTGTTAAAAGGTTGAATAGAAAAATTGTGCAATTGACGTGTGAAATTCTGGTGTCTTCTCTGTGAGGTCTTGCTATTTCTTTCGTAAGTTTTGTTTAATTTCTTACTATTCTTTTTGCCGTCGTAATCAGTACGTGTTTAGTTTAGTCCAAGTGTAGTCTAGCACTCTAGCGTATCCACTAGTATAATTGTTTTTCTTCTGCTGTTTACTCTACATGGATTTAAATTAGTATTTTAGATGTTCTGTATTGTTGTTCCTAGTAGATTGAATTAAGTTTTAGTCACTGATTCACCCCTCTCAGTTGATTTTTAACCCATGATCCAATCGTGCTGATCTAAGGTATGGTAATGTTAATCTAACCTAGACATGACACTATACGAATAGTTCACGAGCCATATCGGCCCAACGCGACCGGATGTACTGTGCTTGGGCTAGCACCTTAGCACATCGGGCTGGCATGCCACAACATCCTTAGTAACTCTATTATGATAGTGCAGTGGCTATCTTATAGTATTGCAATAAAATTGCTTGCAGCTGATAGTAAAATTATTTATGTCAAAGTTACTGCACTCCTTTAAGCGTGCATGGGTGACTTGGTAGTAAAATTACTTACAATTAGCAGTAAATTACTTGTGACTGATAGTAAAATATTTGTGATCGTGCTCAATGGATCATTGGTGGTCTGTTGGGCTAAGCGTGTTCGGATCAGTTCAACCTCTCTCCATTTCGTGCCTGAATCGGAGGGCAAACATGTGGACCAGCATAGCACATTACAATAACTTATTTGAGTTGGTCGTATCAGACCTAATCGGATCAATGGGCCTATTCTTTTTAGTTTCGGTTTATAGCTTTTGGCTGTGTGTGGCTTTTGAGCTATTCGTGAGAAAGAATACGGAGTAATAGAAACTCACATATAATTTTGGCTAATATAAATAAAGTTATTATAATGTATACCATAATTAACTTATAGATCCATCTTAAAAATATATTTTATAAAAAATTAATTACTTTAAAGATTAAAAAATAGTTTTTAGAACTGAAAAAGAGTCACCGTTGCTGTCCGGATCGGTGCCGTGGCCGTCCATTGGGCAGGACTGTTCTCCCTGCGCTGCTCTGCCTGCCTCGGTTCAATCGACGCGTCAGCATTACAAATCCCACCTGAACGCACGTTTCCATCCGGACAACTGCAAGCAGCAAGGACCAAGGAGAGAGAAGGTAGGCCGGCGATGGAGGTCAAGTGCCGGCGGCTGGAGGGGAAGGTGGCGGTCGTGACAGCGTCCACGCAGGGCATCGGCCTCGCCATCGCCGAGCGCCTCGGACGGGAGGGCGCCGCGGTCGTCATCTCCTCACGCAAGCAGGTCGAGCCCTCTTGTCTGCCCCATCTTGCTCTTCTTTGTTCTTGATTG
The DNA here is from genome assembly GCA_017311315.1 of Dendrocalamus latiflorus. Lineage (NCBI taxonomy): Eukaryota > Viridiplantae > Streptophyta > Magnoliopsida > Poales > Poaceae > Dendrocalamus > Dendrocalamus latiflorus. The sequence continues at coordinate 3,244,312 of CM029673.1, read as the reverse complement.
CCTCAGCGCGTTCTCGTTTTCTGATCGGGTTTTTTGGTGTTGCAGAAGAACGTGGACGAGGCGTTGGAGGGTCTCAGGGCGAAGGGGATCACCGTGGTCGGGGCCGTCTGCCACGTCTCTAACGCGGAGCAGCGCAAGAACCTCATCGACACGGCCGTCAGGGTGAGAATTGAGCTTTTTTGTTTTGGCAGGGTTGGGGGGGGGGGGGGGGGGGGGGGTGATTCCGTGCGAGAGTGCTTTGATTTATGGGTTCAGATGGGTTACATTGTCAGATTCGTTACTTAGAAGTTACGACGTTGAATGAAATCGGCACTCTGTGGTGGAATTTGGGTCTGACTGAGGATTAGATTTACTAGATGTGTGTTGTTCTTGAAATATTGACTAGATTCTGCAACGCGTCCGGCGGTAGAGCTAGCTTTCTTGTTGACTGTTGGGCAGAATGTGAGACTGGAATTCTGAATACAGCCGTTTTTTTGAAACCAGAAATTTTATTCGCAGATCAGTACATGTGTATCCACACCTGTAGCGATCATTGCTTTAAATTTTGTACAGTTGCTGCTCAATTGAATTTTAACTGCGCTGTATCTCGGTTTCTTTTCTTGATGAAATTGGGGCCGGGGTTGTTGCCTCGTGTCGTTCTAAGAAAATGGTTGCTGCGCGCTTAATCGGTTAATCCGTTTGTGTGTACAGTGACATTGTCAGGATGATGACACAAGAGTTTTATGATCTGCAGTTCATACTAGTTGGAAACAACTGTTTATTTGGATGCATCTGAACTGTATTTTTCCTTGTCACGAATTTCTTCTTTCATTCAGCAATGTGCATACTGTTAGTTTCTTACTCATGTGTTAGGAAGTGTTCTACATTTGCGGACTTATCCTTGCAGTTGTAGTAATCAGGTAGTATTACAAGGATTCTTGTAGTAGTAAAAGAAGCCATTGTGTTATTGCAGAATTTTGGACATATTGATATTGTTGTCTCCAACGCTGCTGCAAATCCTAACGTAGATGGCATACTCGAAACGAAAGAGTCTGTTCTTGACAAGCTATGGGATATTAATGTCAAGGCTTCTATTCTTCTTCTTCAGGTGAATGAATTCTTTATCCTAAATCGTAATTTACAAGGTCTATAAATCAACTTTTACACCATTCATCTGTTTTCATTTTGATTTTGTTAGGACACTGCACCACACTTACGGAAGGGATCATCTGTGATAATAATTTCTTCAATTGCTGGTTATAATCCAGAACCAGCATTAATGATGTACGGTGTTACAAAGACTGCCCTGTTTGGTCTCACAAAGGTACATGTTATTCCTTTTGTCATTGTCGTACTGGTGCCTGTGCATTGATTGATATTATAATTGTCTTATCATTGCCCTTATGTACACAAAACAGTGAAAAATGCTTTGCTGTGGTTATTAGTTATTTTTATAAACCTTTTATTTAAAAAACCCTATTAATTCTAAGATGTTAACCAATGAACACTGGATTAAAGGAGGAACATAAACAGTGAAGACATTTTCCCCTTGGAGATATGTTTGATTGCTGAGACATGGACCATGTGTATGCTGCCACTTGGATTTTGGATAGCAAACCTGACACTGACAACGTAGGATATGCTTCCAAAAAGTTAAGCGAAATGATCTACTAGTACCAAGCTCATAAAATTTACACCTTGAACTTTTCTCTGCCTGGGAATTAGAATGTTGTGCCTATATAAGAGCTTGGATGTTGGACTACCTCAAGAAAGTTTTTTGAGTTTGATACTAGATTTCCTCCCAATCCTCAGACACTATTGACTATTGTTCTATATATTTACGAACTGAGCTAAAGATATGTCTTGTGTACTGTGATGTATATTTCAGCTAACCAGATTCACTTCCTTCAAAGGCCTAACCAGATATATGTGACTAAGAACACACAAACCAATGCACAAGCTAGATAGAGGTTGTAAATTAGCATGATAACTGTTACACTCACACGACACAAGATATTGCATGGGAGCTATACTTCAGAATACCACATTGTCTCATGACCAGGAATTTACAGAACGTTATGAAATTTCATGGCAGCTGATGTTGTATTACAAGTCAGACTGTTCATTTTATCAATGGATCATTATCATGCTCTTACGTTTTGAAGATACTAGTTATGTGCCCGTGCGTTGCAACGGAAAATCAAATTTTGCAACTAATTAATATCCAAGTTACCCATGCTACATGCAGTCATCATGTGTATTAGATATATGTATACCCAAGTTACCCTTTCTTGTAACACAAGTTGTACATGGCTATATATATGAAAGTCACCCCCCACTTTGGGTGTGAGGTGTTCCCCTAATTCTCTACATGGTATCAGATTGATTCCTGGGCATCTTCCGCTGCCCCCTCCTCTGTTTTCTCACCCGCCGCCGCCCTCCTCTGCTTTCTAGGGTTTCAACCCGACGCCGCCGCTTCTCTGTTCCCTGGCCGTCGCACCACCCGCCGCCGCCTCCTCTGGTTTTCTAAACCCTAGCCGCCGCCACTCCTTTTCTCGGCCGCCGCCTCCTTCCCCAGGCCGCCGCCTCCGCTCTTCTTCTCAGCCGCCGCCGTCCCTTCTCCCCGGCCAATCTTCCACAATGCCGACCGCTCCTCCACCAGATCCCAACACCAGCGGCGACATGCCAAACCTCCCTGCTGGACCGATCGTCGTTGCTCCCTATGCCACGATCGCAGTCCGCTCACATGTTCCTCTCGTCCTCGAGTTGAAACACCCAAACTTCCACAAGTGGGCTCCCTTCTTCAAGTCCTTGGTGGGAAAATTCGGGCTTCGCGGCCACATCGACGGGACTTTACCGGCCGCTCCCAATGATCCCCAGTGGGTCATGGACGATTCCTGCGTACATAGTTGGCTTCTCGGCTCCATCGCCACCGACGTTCAGGACCTCGCTATGGCGCAAGATCAATCGGCGCGCCAACTATGGGTCGCCATCGAGGGCCTCTTTCTGGCTAACAAGGAGCCCCGTGCCGTCTTCCTGCATGAGGAATTTTCCTCAATGAAGCAGGGCGATCTCTCCATCAACGACTATTGTCAGCGCATGAAGGCCGTCGCCGATGCCCTGCGCGATGTCGGCCATGCTGTTTCACCATCGCAGCTGGTCCTCAACCTCCTCCGCGGCCTCAACCCGCGCTTCTCCAGCACGGCGGACAACATCGCCGACACCACGCCACTTCCAGACTTCAACACCGCGCGCGAGAAGCTCGTCCTCAAAGAACTTCGCCTCGCCAATGAGAGCAAGGTTTCCTCCGAGACCGCACTCCTCACATGCGGCACGGCTTGCCGCTCTGGCTCTACGTGCCTTGGCGCTAAGCACAACCAAGGTAGTCAGCAAACTTCCTCCAACCGCCGCAACAACAAGAAAAGCGGCAGCGGCAGTAACAACAACGGCGGCGGCAACACTGGCAGCAGCGCCGGCGGTGGTCGCCGCGACCAGCAGCATTCCCGGGGGGTCCGCGCACTCCCATCCCCTCTGGTCCATGGGTCTGTTTCGGCCCGCTGCCCGGACAGCAGCAGCAGCCGCAGCCATGGTTCAGGCGGCAAAACCAGCAGCAGGCCTGGCGCGCGCCGGGTCTCCTTGGGCTGGCTCCACAGGCTCACACAGCCTTCACGCCCGCCCACTTCTCCTCCCAGTCGGACGTGCAGCAGCAGTTCGTTTCTCCGCCGTCCGGAACCTCTCCAGATAGCGGTTGGGACCAAGCGGGACTCATTGCTGCCCTGAACCAAATGGCCCTTCAAGGCGCTACTCCCTGGGTGCTCGACACTGGTGCTACGTCCCACATGTCCTCTTCGGATGGTATACTCCTCACCCGCCTCCCTCCTTCCTCTTCGTCTATCACTGTGGGCAATGGTCACTCCATTCCTGTTACCAGCCGTGGCACTTCCATCCTACCCACAGCCGACACTTCCTTTTTCCTTAACAATGTTCTTGTTGCACCAGCTCTTGTGCGCAATCTTCTATCTGTTCGTCAGTTTACACGTGATAATAACTGTTCCATTGAATTTGACGCTTCTGGCTTTTCTGTCAAGGACCCATGGACGGGACACGTGATTCTTCGCTGCAATAGCAGCGGGGACCTCTACACCATCTCACCAACTTCGCCATCCACCGTCGCTAGTTGCAGCCTCGCCGTCTCGTCCACCATATGGCATCACCGCCTGGGTCATCCGGCCGCCTCTGCCGTTGCGTCTCTTCAAAATAAGTCGCTTATCACGTGTAATAAAGCAGCGCGATCCTTGTGCCATGCCTGTCAACTTGGCAAACACACGCGTCTGCCTTTTGCTAGTTCCATGTCCACTACGTCCGAACCTTTTGCTTTAGTTCATTGTGATGTATGGACGTCTCCAGTCCTTAGTACTTCGGGTTACAAATACTATTTGGTCATGCTTGATGATTACAGTCACTTTTGCTGGTCCTTTCCGCTGCGTCAAAAATCCGAAGTCTATGGTCACTTTGTTGATTTTGTTGCATACGCTCAGACTCAATTTGGTTCTATTCCTAAATGCTTTCAGGCTGACAATGGCACTAAGTTCGTTAATCATGCCATGTCCACCTTCTTGGCGAACCACGGCATCCTTCTTCGTCTTTCTTGCCCCTACACTTCTCCACAAAATGGCAAAGCCGAGCGTATGATCCGCACCATCAACAACACCATTCGCACCCTCCTCATACATGCTTCCATGCCGCCAGCTTACTGGGCCGAGGCTCTTGCCACAGCCATCTATGTACTGAACCGGCGCCCCTCCTCCTCTGTTGGTCACCAAATCCCGTATCAGCTCCTTCATCATTCCGTACCAGATTACTCGCACCTTCGCGTGTTCGGCTGTCTGTGTTACCCCAACCTTAGTGCCACAACGCCCCACAAACTCGCACCTCGTTCTACGCCCTGCGTTTTTCTTGGGTATCCCTCTTCTCACAAGGGTTACCGGTGCCTCAATATATCCACACGGCGCGTGATCATCTCACGCCATGTCGTGTTTGATGAATCAGTGTTTCCGTTCGCCGCTGCTCCATCTGGTGCATCTTCACTTGACTTTTTGTTGCAGGACGCTTCTTCCGCTACGTCGGTCGCTCCACCTTCGGGTGTTGAGCAGCCGCCTTCTTCTTCGGTTGCTCCTACGCAGCCGTTCCTCGACGACCCGGCCATCATCATTGCCGGCCCTGCTGCTCAACCCGCTGGACATACTCCGGGCGGGTCTGGCCGCTTCGGCGCAGTCTTTCAGCGTCGCCCGCCGGCCCTAGCATCCACGGCACCTCCTGCTGCAGCTCCCGACCGCCGTTTCGGCAAGGTGTACCAACGTCGTCCACCCCAGCCTTCTACACACACAGTCGGGATTTCCCCGTCGGCCGCTGGAGAGCCGGCTGGGAACGCTGCTCCTGCTCCCACTGCGAACCAGATCGCCACCAGCACCGTACAGCCTTCTACTCCCGCAAAGCGGCCCATGACTCGTTTGCACACGGGGGCAGTACAGCCTGTCAACTACCGGAATCTCTCCGCTACATCGACTTCTCCACTGCCAGCCAACTACCACAGCGCGTTAGCTGATCCCAACTGTCGTGCTGCCATGGCGGAAGAGTACCAAGCTCTCCTCGACAATGGCACTTGGCGCCTAGTGCCACGACCACCTGGCGCCAACATTGTGACGGGCAAGTGGATTTTTAAACACAAATTCCACTCCGATGGATCGCTTGCCCGCCACAAAGCTCGTTGGGTTGTTCGCGGCTTCTCCCAACAGCCGGGTGTCGACTACGACGAGACGTTCAGCCCAGTGGTCAAGCCGGCCACCATCCGCGCTGTGCTAAGCATTGCTGCCTCGCGGGACTGGCCTATTCATCAGCTCGACGTGAAGAACGCCTTTCTTCATGGCGACCTTGCGGAAACAGTCTACTGCCAACAGCCGTTCGGCTTCGTCGACCCTTCGGCCCCTGACTCCGTCTGTCTTTTGCACAAGTCACTATACGGTCTCAAGCAGGCTCCTCGAGCATGGCACTAGCGGTTTGCTTCTTACATCTGCGCGCACGGCTTCACGGCGGCGAAGTCTGACACGTCTCTTTATTTATAAAGATCGAGATGATGTCGCCTACCTACTGCTCTACGTTGACGACATCATCTTGACAGCGTCTTCCCCGACTCTTCTACGGCGCATCACCGACCGGCTCAGCTCCGAGTTCGCCATGACAGACCTCGGTGCTCTCCACCACTTCCTCGGCATCTTCGTCACGCGCTCCTCCGACGGCATACTTCTGTCCCAGCGACAATACGCTGTTGATCTTCTTCAGCGGGCTGGCATGGCCGAGTGTCACCCTACAGCGACACCTATTGACTCTCGGGCCAAGCTGTCCGCCATTGACGGCGCTCCTGTCGACAGCCCCTCGGAGTACCGGAGTCTTGCTGGCGCTCTACAGTACCTTACTCTCACTCGTCCGGACCTGGCCTACGCCGTTCAGCAAGTCTGCCTCTTCATGCACGACCCGCGGGAGCCGCATCTTGCTCTGATCAAGCGCATCCTGCGCTATGTGAAGGGCACCCTCGACGCAGGCTTACATCTCGGCACTGCCAGTGTGTCCTCCATCACTGCCTACTCTGACGCTGACTGGGCCGGCTGCCCTGACTCTCGGCGTTCCACCTCCGGCTACTGCATCTTCCTCGGCGACAACTTGGTCTCCTGGTCTTCGAAGCGGCAGACTACAGTGTCCCGTTCCAGTGCAGAGGCCGAGTATCGGGCTGTTGCTCATGCAGTTGCTGAATGCTGCTGGCTGCGACAATTGCTTCAGGAGCTTCATGTCTCGATCCCTTCGGCGACTATTGTCTATTGCGACAATGTTAGTGCAGTCTACATGACAGCCAATCCGGTTCATCACCGTCGCACGAAGCACATCAAGATTGACATCCACTTCGTCCGCGAGAAGGTTGCTTTGGGACAAATCCGTGTGCTTCATGTTCCCTCCTCACATCAGTTCGCGGACATCATGACTAAGGGACTATCTGTACAGTTGTTTAATGACTTTAGGTCCAGTCTCTGCGTCCAGTTCCCTCCCGCTGTGACTGCGGGCGGGTATTAGATATATGTATACCCAAGTTACCCTTTCTTGTAACACAAGTTGTACATGGCTATATATATGAAAGTCACCCCCCCACTTTGGGTGTGAGGTGTTCCCCTAATTCTCTACAATGTGGGTATACAAATATAACTTCAATGCAATACTCTAATTCCTCAACAAACAATTCTACAAACCTAGGGCTACCACAACGTGCATTAATACAGTAATGGTGGTGAAACAAATAGAAGGTATTGTCATCAGGCCATTCAAGAAGGCTAGCATACTTTTCTTTCAACTAAAACACACAATAAGCTGTAGTAGTCCTAATGAGCAGATCTTATGAATGAAAAATTGTGTCTTGCACTCTCTCTAGTGGGACAGTGTTCCATAAACAAGTATTTCTAAATCATTTCCTTATGTTAATTTTCTTTGTAGTCGTATATCACCTTCTGCTATTTTCCTTTACAAACCAGAATAAATTGAACTGCTCCTTAAAAATATTTCAGATGACCTAACTCCTACGTAAGATCTCAGTCCCCACCCCCACCCTCCTTTCCTTTAAGCCTGAGGATAATTGTGTTCAGCAACATCCATGAAGCATCTTATGAAAAATAATGACATGGCAGTTGTGGAAGAACCAAGTGAATCAATTTCACCCATGGAAGCATTTTCAACATATAGTGACACAAAAATTTAAATGCCTAAAGTTAGAAGGTACAAACTCAAAGTATATAGGTTAAAATGTTTCATTACATCAACGATCTGTTTGTAAGGGAGTCAACAGATTCAATATTTATGTAATGAACAAATATTTGTGGTGATATGACAAATATCATTACATAAATACATAATTATTTCATTATTTGTGCTTGTCTATGTTATCATTGGTCAGATGCAGCTTTATATATTTTGAATTTCATGTGTTCTAACTTTTAAGGTGACTTTATAAGTTATGTAAGCCTCCTTTAGTGTATGAGCTGACCCTGAGTAGCTAGTTGAGCTAGTTTGTGGTAATATCAGTATTTGAAGGCAGAAATAAACAAAATAGTTTTTCATATGAATATATGATAGTATTGATAATCAATTAGAACTGGGAGGGCACATATAGTATGTGCAATGGATTTCTTTTCTTGCAGTAATCTACTTCTTTATGTAGACCTTTCTCCTAGCATGGTTTTGTCCATTAGCAGCATCTTAGTTACTCTGACAGAAAGCATACAATCTCCCTTCAGCAATTTTTTTCTCTCCAAATTTTCTTATCATTGAGAAAATGGTGATATTTTTTTCTCTTATTTACCAACTCCAGGAGCCTTTTTTTCCTCTGGTTGCCTTGCAAAAGGAGTGGCCACTAATCACTAATATCTTTCTATTCAGTTTCTCAAATTGACCATGGTATTGTACATTTGATCAATGAAGAAGATCGCAGAATTACTGTTTTGCTGGATTGCCATGGGATTTCTCCATTCAGATTTCCAATGAAAAAGGTAGTTGATAGGAAAAAAAATATGACCAGAATAAAGAAAAAAAAGGAAAATAAGCAGTAACAAAGCAAATTGCACATTTCATGTAGCTAGCCATTTCTCTATTATTCCCTTTTAGTGGATTAGCACATTGGGCTGCATGCAATGGACCTAATAGTTCTCTTCATGTAATCAATCATAACCTTTCTCTTGCAAATAACCAACCATTATTTATTTATTTCGTAATCAGGTATACATCTATGGAAATAATTAATGATTTTTCCCCTTGGAGCTATCTAAGTGAACAACCTAAACGTGATCTGCTCTCCAGACCCAACCAATAACAAACTGAGCTCCACCCAAAAAGTGATAACCATACGTGTAATGAATTCTAATGATAAACTAAGCATTCACAACAATATTTTTTTCTTGAATGAGTATTTATTGCATGCTACCTATGCAACTAAGCTCAAACTAACCAGGGAAGAATAAACTTCAGCACAATAGAAAGACATCTAAAAAAGGGAGTGACTTACAGAGTTTCAAAGAAGTGAAGAATTTTCCGGGGATGAACTGATGTGAGCCGATTAAATCTTTTGTTCCTTCCTTCCCCAGAATCAGTTAGAACAGGCATGCAGGCAGCACATTGTGGAGCAACCAAACTTTTGTTCTGCACCAGGGGCAAGTTAAGCTGCTCCAATTGAGATGGCACAACCGCAGTGAAAAATATTCAAGAAAAAATAGTATAAAAACCAGTAGTTATTGCTGTCGAATACCAGCAACAGTAGCACAGTACAAGAAAAGAAAAACTACAATGTTCCCATTAACAAATTACCTGTATGTAAATATATGCTAAAAGCAGGATATATAGGTTTGTTTGGCAACCAAAAAATGGAAGTACAACTTGTTGTAGCCTTAGAGGACAAAACCATTATTATGCTAGTAAAATGTAAAAGTCGTAAAAGGAAAACATAATGATCACGATATTTGTGTATCTGCACAAGTGAAGATATGGCTTGCATAGAAGCCTACGCCATTTATCCCTCCCAATTGCTGAAAGATCATCAAGGCAACACCCACCTGTGCATATAAGATCCATAAATTATGTCTAGTTAATATTTATGAAACTTTTGATCAAATTCCAAATTCAATGAACAACAAAAGAGTGATATTTTTACATGAAGTAGTCAAAGTGATTTCTTGCAATGACTGCACATATATTTTTGCTCAGAAACAAATCTTGAACCCTGGCCTTTGGGAAGCAACAGAGTGATTCAATATACTCCTAAATAAAATGATCATTTGGGTGTTCACTGGAGGAGTTTTTGGAAGGAGTAGTAGAGATTTTATTGTTGTGGCATATATTGTTTTACACCTGATGAACTATTTTGTCCACTGACTGCATTATGGATGCTCTCCACTGACAGTATTATGGATGCTCTCTTTTTCTAGGCTCTTGCTGCTGAGATGGGGCCAAATACTCGTGTTAACTGTATAGCCCCTGGTTTTGTTCCTACACGTTTTGCTGGTTTTCTCACAACTAATGAGACCATTGTAAGTAATTTCTGAAATTTTCATCGTACTCCATTTGTTGTTTATTTTGACAACTAATTAATTGCTCCAAAAAAAACCTATCACACCTAAAAGTGCCTGTGAAACAAGAGGACAATCCTAAATTTTTCTAAGTTTTTGTTTGATTAATAAAACATGATTGCTCACCATTTTTTTTTATAGATTTCTGCTTTGTAGTGCAAACTGCAAAGTTTGCACTATAACCTGTTCAATCTTGTGCTTTACCGCACAATTGGTATGCAGGAAACAAACAAGACCTCCATCATTACGGTAGAAATACACTATTTCCCATGAATTGTTTTATATTTCTAAATACATATGTTATGAACCTTAATTCATAGGAGGTAAACACCACCGAGAGGATGGCTGGGCGGCGTCGGCATAGAGGGAGAGAGGGAGACTATAGATGAGAATGATTTTGTTATTTCTTGGTTTCTTTCAATAGCATATGGTAGCCCCCTTATATATGGGCTCGCCCTAACAAATATAATCTAATCTCAATCATATCTCTAACAAATAGAAATTAATATCATACCTCTAACAAATGGACACTAATCTCTAACTCAAATATAAACTAATCTCTACTTCCTAACAATGACTTGTTGGGTTGGGCCCATGGGCGTTCCTACGCCCATGACATTACACTCCTCCTGGACATGTAGCTCGTCGTCGAGTTGCTAGCCATGGTTGTAGTCCCAGAAGATCCTTGTTGACGAGATATGGGGTTTGGAGAAGGTGACGTCAGGGGTGGAGGTGAGGCTGGTGAGGTTGTGGTCCAAGTACTCGGAGACGAGAGCAGATCAGAAGTCCTCGTCGATGCTAATGACGTGGTTGCAGGCGGCGCCACCGTTGAGGCTGGACATGATGGCTGCCTTTTGGTAGTCACCAACGCACTTCTTGAAGAAGTTAGTCTTGCCCTGCAGGGGGATGTGCTCCATCCAGTCCAAGGGGTTGGCGTTTTTTTTGTTTTGTTTGTTTGTTTTTTCGGGAACTAATACTTTGGATTTGATCAGATCCAAAGTCTCGGTCGAGACTTTCATCTCAGGCAGTGGAGACTCGAAGGCGACGGGAGGGCAGTGGCTGGGTTGGCGGTCGGTGGCAGTGGGCGGCGGCCGGTAGTCAGGTTCAGCAACCAGCTAACCAAGGCGGTGCAGAGGGCGAACGGGCGCTGACGAACGGAGGCCGGCGGCGGCAGGCGACGGCCTAATCGGGCGGCTAGTGGCGGATTGAGTGGGCGGTAGTGGGATCAAGCAGGCGACGGCGGCCAAAGACCATTCGGCATCTCGATGTTGACAGCGTCGGCGACGATCTCGCGGACGTGGGCCTCGTCGAGCTTGCTACGGAGGACGTAGAGGAGGCTGGAGCTCGAGAAGGAGATGCCCTCAACGCAGACGAAGGCGATGAGGCGCTCGGCGAAGGACTCGCCGCCGTTGATCCAGCGCATGGCCCACTCAGCCTTGTGGCGCACGGCCAGGACAATGTCAAGCGCGCATGGAAGCAGTAACTGGTAGTGGACCTCACTCCGGATGCGACGGAAGCCCCGAAGTTGAATGAACACACCGGTGGCCGTGGCGTGGGAGACCTTCACGTGGCTGCCATGGAAGAAACCAGCACACGGGAGGAGGGAGTCGTAGCAGATGGAAGCGCTCCTCGTTGTGGCGCAGCATGCGCGGAGGAAGGCCGTCGTCGCTGCCGGTGACAGTGCCAGCTTGTCTTTCGCGCAACAACTGCTTGTGCCTTCTCTTTTACTACCATCATCTTCTTCAACATGCTCTCTATATTCTTGAGTCCAGCGATTATTTCTTCATAGCCAGCAATGATCTTGTCACTTGTTAACTCGACAGCATAAGCTATGGTGTTGACTTTGATACCAAATTATTATTAACCTTAGTTCATAGGGGTAAACACCGAGAGGATAGCCGGACGGCATCGGCATAGAGGGAGAGAGGGAAACTATAGATGAGAATGACTTATTTCTTGCTTCCTTCCAATAGCATGCGGCAGCCCCTTATATAGATAGGCTCCCCTAATAGATATAATCTAATCTCAATCATATCTCTAACAAATAGAAACTAATATCATATCCTTAATCATATCTCCAACAAATGGAAACTAATATCTAACTCAAATAGAAACTAATTTCTACTTCCTAATAATGACTGGTTGGGTTGAGCCTATAGGCGTTCCTACACCCATGACAACAACATAACAGTTTGTTTGGATAGACAGGAAAATGGATGCAAAATCGTATTTAAAATGAGGAAGTTTTACAGAAAATATTCCCAAGATGGGATAATATTACAACATTACTGGAAATAACCCCGAAGACTTTATTTCAATTTTCTCCATTGCAACTTACACTGAGGTCGGTAATGGCGATCGCACCCTCTTCTGGACAGATAGATGGATCCATGGGAAAAAGATCGTTGATCTGGCACCCCGTATTTTTGCTTTGGTTCCCAAGAGACATGCCAATAAGCGCACAGTGAGGGAGGCACTCACGGGTCACAACTGGACTGCGGATTTGATAGGAGCAATGACGGTTGGAGCCATTGTTGATTTTTTGGATCTCTGGGATCTCCTCTCAGGTGGAGCTGCAGCCCGCTTTAGAAGATAAACACATTTGGCGTTTCACTGCCAATGGAATTTATTCAGCAAAATCAGCTTATGAAGGTTTTTTTCAGGGAGGCATTGAATTTAGACCCTGGGAGCGAATTTGGAGAACTTGGGCCCCAAATAAATGTCGTTTCTTTATGTGGCTGGCTGCACATGATAAATGTTAGACTGCGGACCGTCTGGCGCGCCGAGGATTGCAACACCCCCCCCCCCCCCCGCTGCCTGCTTTGTGACCAAGAGGAGGAAACCATCAACCACCTCTTGATCTCATGTGTGGTTGCCCGCCAATTTTGGTTTGTTTTGCTTCTAAAGGTCAGACTACAAAATCTTTCCCCTCAGCTGGGTGAGCTCTCCTTTGAAGATTGGTGGTCCAGATCACACAACGCAGTTCATGGCCAAGTCCAGCAAGGCCTTAACTCCATCATCATTTTGGGGGCTTGGTCTCTGTGGAATCTTCGCAATCGCTGCATCTTTGATGGAGTTGTGCCAGACGTTAGGACCCTCTTGTCTTTTGTCATTGAGGAGATGAGAATTTGGGGTCTAGCCGGAGCAAAGGGTATCTCTTACCTAACTGGCCCGCCACAGATCTTGGCTTAGATCCCCTCTGGTCGAGGTCGATCTTGTTTCTGTATCATAGGTTAGTTTCCTAGAGCAGGTGTGGTGTGTGTTTGTGGGTTTGTAAGGTGTTTGTAAGTTTATTTTCCCTTCTTAATGCAAAAGATACGCAGTTCTCCTGCGTGTTCAAGAAAAAAAAACTTTATTTCAATTTTCACCTGACACAGCTTTCATCACATCTTCATAACAAGATAGCAGTCTAACCATTGGTACACTTAAGACACAAAATGAATGAGGAACTTTCAAGAACAAAACTATTCATACACATAAAAATTATCATGCTATAGGTTTCACAAGACTCAATATGGTGCAAGGCAGGGTGGAGAACAGTGGGCTTTCTACATCAATGTTGGTGATGAGAGCCCCCTCTCGTCCAATTGAAAAGGCTATCATGCAACACCAAAAAGGTTATCATGTAACACCAAAAAGGCACCAGCCCTGGCCTCTGGTTATAACATCCTGAGTTGCCCAAGAAATGTCATAAGGTCAGGAATCTCCACAAAAGAGGTGCTTTTCGGTGACAGCACCACTGCTCATTTAGTTACCCTTGATGTGTGAATTCAAGATAAGAACCGTGGATTTCAATTTAGATTTGAAGTGGATGTTGCTTTCTTTTGAGATAAACTAGGAAAGGGTGACCGTAGTGATACTTTAGGAACTTTGGGTAAAGTTGACTATAGCCTTCTCTCTTTCTTTTTTGTGTGGAGGGGCTCACTTTTCTAGGTTTTGTAGTGCGCTAGCATGAGCTGCCTCTTATCTATTGGTTTGTTTCAGTTTGGTCTATTAGTTTGATTAGGAGATTATCTTGAACAGTTTGAGTTGGAATCAGGATCTTATATCTTGTAGTTGGTTTGTTTAGATTGGATTGAGATAGTGTTTTGAGGCTTACGGCACTAGTCAAGTCAACCTCAACCTTATAAAGGCTACGCATTGTAACTTATGAGATCAAGCAAGAAGAAGAAATAATTAGTCTTTTCCTCAGCAAAAGTCTTCTCTCACATCTATGGTCTATTTATCCCTATTCTAGTATGTCATCTCCTTGAAGCTGTGCCGTCCTGGCCCTCTTTTATAATCTATTTACCCCATTATGAACTTAGACATTGACCGTTAGTTTGGATTGGTGGAGTTATTAGAATTTTTCTGATTTGGCTTAGAATACCATCTTAATTGGCATTGAATGGTCTACAAGTGCTAGGTTATTTTTGGGATGGTTAGGTATGTTCCTGTTTCACCTAAAAGGTCATTGTCAAGGTGATCTTAGTACTCCTACAATCATGATCGATTAGCTGTTAGCTGTGTTATTTATAGATGATAAGTGACAGCTAGATATGCCATGACCTATATGCATCCTGTACGATATTAATCTCATTTCAATTTGTTATCAATATCGCTACGCCAGGGCAATTCTGGGGTGAACTCCATTAGCTAATTCATTGTTTTTCCATCTTCGAATAGTCAACTGTTACATTCCTGTAGTATTTTTTTTACGAATTCCTGTAGTCTTATTAGTTTGGTAGGTCATCATTACATTATAAGAGAACAAGGTTAGGTTCTTTTTAGATTTTTAATTACCCTTATGTTGCCCAATGCTTGTGTTCTCTTCACATGGGAACTGCTCGTCTTATAGGTTCTAATGAATGTAACCTATTTCCGAACGATATTGTTGTGTAATAGTTTCAGCTGTACGGAGTAAATCCAATGTATTTTTTTTCCATGCATGTGTATGAATGTAACCAAATCATTCTGCAGAGAAATGAGCTTATTGAGAGGAGTACGCTTAAGAGATTGGGTACTGTGGAAGACATGGCTGCAGCTGCCGCATTCCTGGCATCTGACGATGCATCATTCATTACAGCTGAAACTATAGTTGTTGCTGGAGGAACACAATCTAGATTGTAATTCTGGCTGAAGTCCGGATGCCCAATTTAGCAGCAGTCTATCTAGCACTACATGTCAGTGGGCTTAGATATAAAGCAAATGTACTGTAATAAATTTGTTTTGAAGCTCTGGGTGATGTCAAGTTGGTTACCGCTGGCTAAATTTGAATGCGGTAACCTAGCAAGGACGGACGGTAATCTACTGAGATAGTGAACAACACGTTTTATGTTTATTGTTGTATAACTTGCGTTTATAATTATTGGTCACGTATGTGGGGATTGCTGTGAACCGTCCCGTGTCAATGGTAGGATATGGCAATGGATCACCCATGTCGGTGGTAGAATATGGCAATGGATCAGCATTTTTAGCTCAGGTTTTCAAAGGTGTCATGGTCACATAGGAAATATTGCAGGTCGATTTGCTCTATTAAGTTTGTGTACTTAACATTTTAACCCTTCTAAATTGTTCATTTGAGTTGCCGAACTCGCTGTGTATCTTATCTAATTAGTTATAAGGCAAATTGATTCTTTCTTGGTTACATTTATCTTGTTCATGCAGACTTAGGTCATGTTCAAAAGTAGCGTAGCTTTTGGTGTTTAGCTATGTTTTTAGCTTTTAGTTGATTGCGAGAAAGATTAAGAGAGTAAGGGATACTTGTGCTGAGAAGTCACTCCATTTAAAACGGCTTTTACAATATCCTACAAATGGTTTATAGAAATCATCTTGAAAAGTTACTCTATTCAAAAACTAGCTTTGAAAAATTAAAGGACAAACAGTTTGGAACAGTGCCTTAGTTTTTTCTTCTTTTGTGGGCGGGAAATGTTAGATTTCATTTAAAATGTTTTTTAGGACTATTCAGAAATGTGGAAAAGTGTATTAAGGCCCTGCACCACTGGCTTCTTAATTTTATTTTTTGTAACTTTTTGGGGTTTTTTGCTTTTGTTTTTTCTCCTTATTCTTTTAAATTGTTCGTGATGATATATTTTTTTTATAAATTTAATTACACGGGAAAAGGCAACAGTAGCTACAGTGAAAAAAACACTACTATAATGCCAAAAAAAATCAGAAGTCTGTGGACTTAAAAGCACAAATGAGCACCACCTAATTAGAAATTTGTGCCGGCTAAACTGCACATCCAGCATAATTTCGCGCCCAAAAATATTTGTCTCCATCTTATGTCCTAATGAGGGGCAATCTGGGCATTTCCATTGATTTCTCCTGCCTAATTTTCCTGCACCGCCAGTTCTCGGCGGAAAAGGAAGATATAGTAGTCAAACACGGTTGCAATGTTATATAGCAAAATATCATTGTTTGGGACGTTAAAGAGCAAAATTTCCCTTTTAGGAACGTTCAAAATCGAACTCCTAACCTACATTTTAATTTTTTTTGGAACTTCACCTACATCTTAACTTTATTTTTGAGAGTTTTTATTATTCTTGAAATGTTACCAAGAAGTACCAGTATCTCGTCACCAAATTACATATAACTTCTTGGTACCTCTTGATACTTAGTTAACAAAAGGTATCAAGAATTTATATATAATTTGGTGAAAAGGTACCAGCAACATCTAGTATCTTCCAAGGAAACTTTCTTAGTTTTAAAGTGAGGAAGGTACTATGATAAGTTGAGATCTATTGCTTAATAATTTAGAAATGCTCGATTTTGTTACTCGTGATCTAGCCGTTGAGAGTGTAGGAGGTATCTTGAACCCTCACCGGAATTGTTCATAGACCTAGCACTGTAGTGACTTTTTCTTCAAAAATGGCCCCTGGACGTCCATCTTTGCAAAAATGGCCCCTGGACGTCCATCTTTGCAAAAATGGCCCCCTCTCTAGGCTTGAAAGGGGCGATAAGCAACACATGTCACCTGCCATGCCCCCTTACTTGATAGGAGGCAAAGCGCGCAACAACTGGCTTAGGTGCGGCAAAGGACAGCGCAGCACGGTAGGTGGATAGCCGCCGAGCTAGGAGGGCTCAACAACTCCTGTCCGAGCTTCCCTAGCTTCCAAAAGCCTGAGTGCTCAACTAACCTGCATGGACTGACTATTTGGACGGGACAACGGTTTTGGACGGGCCGATGAATGCAGCTCCATCTTTTAAGTAGTGCATATGCATTACTAAAAAGAAATATAAGAATTGACTATGTGTAGCCTGACATAACACTTTGTAATGAAAGTGCGAATTAGAACAGCCCTAGGGCGAAATGTGAGCCGTACGGCACAAACATTATGTGGCGATCATCTATACGATATGGACGTGGCTGGTTGTTGTGGTAGTGGCAGACGCAATTGCAGTTTAGGTTGGCATAGCAGCAATACAGGTGGTAGTCGCAACCGAGTTGCATGACCTCCTCGTTGTTCCTTTCTCTGATCCTCTATTTGTGGAGCTCATCACTATTGGCCCTCTCGATCTAGATCTCCTCCTGCAACTCCTCTAGGCGAATGCACAATTTGTGAATATAAACATGTTCAGGTATTGGATACGATGTATCCACTCACTCGTGAACTTGCAATCCTCTTTCTGCAAGCAAGACGAGGTTAGTACAAGCGTTCAACGTGTGCAAGTATACGTAGGTAATGAACCACTTACCATGAACAGAAGGCAGCGGAAGAATCAACATCCTAGGTGCACGTGGTCGTCACAAACCTGCACCACCGCATCGAGGTTGTGCTTGCATTGCGACCAAGGCTCAGGATGTGTGCGTAGGCGCGAAGGGGATTTCTAGGGGTGTACAACTCCTTGGTTTTGAGCAGTAGATCAAGACTTGGTGGGTTGGGGTCCAGGGGACTGTAGATGCTCGTGTCTTCAAGGTAAGGGTCATAGCCTCGAAACCCAACTTGTTCTTGTTGTCCCCTCCCACGCCTTGAGCTTCTAGGCCTATCCGCCATGCTTCTGTTCACGTAGTACGATTCCCTACAAGACATAAAAGGATATTTGAGTGTCTATACTATCAGTGTCTATGCGAAATTTACATTAAAAGTTATGAAAAAGAACATGGCAACATTAGGGCTGAACTTAATTTAAAATGCACACACTTTGCATTGCGGAGCATTAAATTGTTCAGAGTTACATTGTAGAAAATGCCAATGTTATAAAGAATGAACGAGTTACATAGGTGGTATAAATCGACTGATCTACTGGGCGGTCGATGAAGTGGGCCTGTTCAGGCAGTTCCTCATGGAGTGGCCTGTTATTTTACATAGCCTGTACTTGCATGGCCTTTACCATTGACCACGTTGACTGTCATCCATGTCGTTGTGGATGTGGCGCAACTGACGTCTACCTCGCCCTAGCTACTTCAATGTCGTTTAGCACCCACTTCACTTTCCTCGCCCAAAGGTCCCTATAATGCATGTTTGTCTCATAGGATTTGAACTCAGCGCTCCAAGTCCTACACAAATGGTGGATGTCGTAGTACTCTGAAACATACTATGCGGAGGACGCGCATGCGGCGTACACATGGGAGCAAGGCTTGTGAAGGAGCCTCAGCTTGTTGCATGTGCAGGTCATGACTTCGCCGATGGTGCATGCATACTTGCGATTATCTCTTGCATGGCCCATGACGTACTTATCCCTCAAATGGACCTCGAACTTCTTCCTCACATCGTCCATGGTTCAAGCGATGTGTGAATGAGCCTTTGCCATTTTCTGCTCCACGTATGTCTGCATGACTTCTAAGAGTTGCCTCCCTTTATCCAGGTTCTTCTTCACAATCATGGCTATGTCAACGAAGTAGCCGATGGTGCGGTTCCAACTCTTGTCCATGATTACGATGATTGGAAGGGAGCATACACTCTTTAGTACACTGTTGTACATCTTCTACATGTTAGTCGTCATAATCCCATACTTTACACCGTTTGTATCATGAAGTAGGGACCATTTCTCCATGTCCAAGGCATGCAAGTTGATCCATTGGGTGAACTCGACCATAGCTATGGGAGTGGCCTTAGCTGCGGCCAGTTCTGCTCTCTGCGACTCCCTCACATGCTTGGAGGCCTCTTCGTTAAGCTCACACCATATTGCGTTAAACTTAAGCATCTAGTTGTACATGCACATCTCCTTGAACTTCTTCATCAACTCTTTGTTGCGAAAACGGATGTGAGAGTTCGCCACCAGATGCCTCATGCACCAATGGGACCTTACATCGTTGTACTGGATAGGTGGTTGACTCTCTTGTTGTATGGTAGTCAGCGCTGATAGCAGCTCGACATTGCGGTCTGTGATAAGGCAGACATTGGGCCGGTCTTGGACTACTTCTTGCTTCACATAGCTAGAAACCACAACAAGCTATTGGTGTTCTCATTCTCCACAATCGCATATGCAAATAGGAGTGGCTAATCATTTGCGTCGGTGGCTACCGCCGTCAAGGCTATGCTCTTGTACCTGCCGGAGAGGAATGTACCATCCATTGTGAGCACTAGACAACAATATTTGAACCCCCTCAATTGCATGTTGAAACGCCTAGAACACCCAGTCAAAAATGAAACAATTGGGGCCCTTTGTAGGGTGTGCCCTCTTTAGCTGTTTACATATGTCCCAGAAATGGCTTGGGCAATTTGATGCAGTATTCTTAACACAAAGTCGTAGGCCTCCTCGTACGTATCGTACATCCCATGTATAACATTCCTTCTCGCCCCCACACCTTACCGTAGCTCACCAAAAAACCAACCAGATTTACGGTATTGACCATCAATAGTTTTGGTGAAACTGTGACATTCACAACTACAAGGTGACTTATCAGGCTGACAACGAGTGACGAGGTCAGATTGCAGTGCCCATGCATCGGCTCCGTAAGCTCATAGGTGTGGTCCTTGACCACTGTTATGCGGAAGTCTGTTGCTCCGCCTTTGAATCTCTACGCACGAACCTTCCCGAGACAAGAGCCATCCAGACACTTCGCAACATATGTATCGGGGTTCGTCCTATGCACCCGATATGTGCGGCTTATGCGAGCAACATATCTTGCAATGCTTACTACACCGCACCCTTGTTAGGGAAGCATTGCCCTTCGATGAAAGTGTCTTCATTGAAGGACCATTCAGACTCACCTTCGGACGGCAGAACTATGGAGGTCTAGACAACATTATCCAATCTCGAGGAGATATACTCGACATCCGTGCACACAATGCCGTCGGATGCACCGCCCCCAGCTTCACCTACACCAACTTCATCTCCACTGCTGGCTTTGTCGGCATCCTCATCCTCCCCAGAATGGCTTTCATCCAACATGCCTTCTAAATATTGATGGCAGTCAATATGCGTTGCCCACCATCTCTCTGTACATTCTGTTGGCTGAAAGTTATAAGCTAACCTGGATAGCCGTCCATCATCTGGATCGGCACCATCTTTCGCTGCACCACCAGCACCAGCAGGTTCCACTTCGTCACCATAATCCCAACAACATGACGCTCCACGTCGCCACTCCCACCGCCCTTGCCCTTGCTTGACGCCTCTGCTATCTCCACAAACTGTACATACATTATTGACTTCTTATATATCACCGCAACTAAATTGCTAGTAATCTTCATATACTAACGTTCATTTGGTTATGCAATAATATAGTGGCTCCATTATTATCACCACTTCATCTTCTGTTTACTTGACTGGATATCCAAGTTAAAAGAACGAAGACGTTCTCTCTTTCGGTCTTTCCAGATCGTCCATTTGGTTATGCAATAATATAGTGGCTCCATTATCACCACTTTGATTTAATTTAGAGTGGAGCAAGTAGTTATGGTCCCATGTGGTCACCGTTTAGACCTGTTGACACGCAGAAATGCATTGAGGCAAATATCTTGAATAGTACTCTGAGATGTTATGCTGACCAGGCACCAAATAATTCCCTTTGTTTCTAAATGTACCACTGTTTGAGGGTTATTATTGAAGAAAATTTGGCATGTATTATTGTTATATATTGAATCACATAGTTACCTACTTAAGAGTCTTAGTATATGTCATTTTTTTGAACGAAATTAATTGAATGGCACCGAGCACTTCTCAGTTTGAAATCTCATTGGCAATGATAGATGTCCATATGTGATTGTTTCAAGTTGTTTAATTGAAATTATCCTGCTTTTCAGGACCCAACGAATAGGAACATTGTGAACTATGATGACAAGCTGAAGACTGTATTGCTGGGCAGGTCCAAAGTGGAGCTTCCTGAACTCCCAATGCTTGTGAGGCTGCATTTCCCAAAAGTATCAAAGTTGTAAGAAAATTAAGTTACAGATTTTGCGTAATGAAATTTTGTGGAAGCTGGTTTGATTTCTGATGTCCTGGGACAGGCTAAATCATGTAGAATTTGTTTTACCAAACAGTGACCGGTACAGTTTATGACTATTTGCTTCTCTCTCTTCAGACCCCTTTCATATATGAGATTTGTTGATATTAGTAGCTTCCGCTTTGGTTTTGAGTAAAGAAACATAACACATACAAGAAAAGCTGTACAACTTAGCTATCTAAGGATTTCTTCTTTTCAACTTCTAAAAGCTGCTTTTCGGCTTTTTTTTATAGTAACTGATTTTCAAATAAATATCTTTTTAAGGCGGGATCTATAAGTTTATTGTAGTACACACTGTAGCGATTTCATTTATATCGGCTAAAACTGCACACGAGTTTCTGTTACTCCGTACTCTCTCACGAATAGTCTAAAAGCCATCAACTGCAGTCACAAGCTATAAACCGAAGTCAAAAAGAACATGCCCAAAGTCTTTTTCTCGATACATTGTGGAATCCACTTGAATTGAATTTGAGGAGGCGGCTCTTCAATGCAGACTTTTTGGGCACTTTTGGCATGTTTTGAACCTGTATTTATAAGAATGGCAGTAGTCGTACGAAATTTACAGAAATGACATTTCTACTGCCCAGTGGCCTCTATTGCACGGCCACCGTGCAGCAGCGCGAGGCACTCACAACCACCGTGCGGCAGAGGTCTGTCGCACAGCCACCGTGCAAGACCTAATTAGCAAGGTAACTAGCATTAATCTAATCCTAATTAGGGATTTCGTTTAGGTGTGCTGCTTGTTCGATTTTTAAATATAGCAAATGAGCTCCAAAATTTTGTATGGAGCCTTCTAACGCAACGTATGATTGTGTAATTTTTTTTTGTAATTTTATCCATCTTGAATTTCACTATAGAATTCATTTAATTAGACTGCTCCTCAGAATTGTTTTAATGTAGCAAAGCATCTTTGAAAAATAGGAAATTTTTTGAAGGTTCCTTACATAGTTAATTTAATTGTATAATTTTTCTAGAGTTTTACATGTTCGAAATTGTCTCAAAAATCAAGGATTTAGGACTTGAAATGTGTGAAGTTTAGTATGATATAACTACTCTGGGTCGCCCTGTCACTTCGAGCAGCCATTTGAGTTAGGGTTTCTTGGTTAATTTTTTATTGTATTATGCAAGGAGTAGACAGCCCCAAAACTATTACTTTGAGTGTTATAGAAATCTTTCGTACATGAATTTTTCATATTTTGCCAACCTCGCTACTACGAGAAATTTCGATATTTGACACTGAACACGTGCGCCTCTCAACTTTTAACCTCCAATTCGCACGCCTTTGGAAATTTAACCCTGTCACTGCAAATTCTTTTGATTCAAGGGATTCTCCTCATTTTCGCAGTGACAAGTGTCAAAATAGAAAAGGAGAGAAAATGAGGAGAATCCCTTGAATCAAAAGAATTCGCAGTGACAGGGTTAAATTTCCAAAGGCGTGCGAATTGAGGGTTAAAAGTTGAGAGGCGCACGTATTCAGTGTCAAATATCGAAATCTCCGCTACTACTATGGTATAGAACGACATAAGCATTCGGATCATATACGAACAAAAACCTTTAGACATGGCGGGTAGGACTAGGGGCTACTACGGAGTTGCATGATCTACTGTGTGGACCAGGTCCATTTGCCCTTACTACCCTCTTTTGGTAAGCCATCCCGGCATCCCACATGTGAGTGGATCTATCGATCGATCCATTTGCAGAACGTGTATAATGGATTCAGAGACTACAGGTAGATTGGAGGGGTAGTTAGTACATGCTTTCAAACATAAATGCAAGGGGAATATATTGTAATCGGTCCTTAACGGCTAGTGGTACCACGCTGTGTCCCAACGCCGGTCGGGGTAGCCCCAAGCGTAGTTCTGGTAACCCTAGTAACACATGCTTAGACTCAGCCGCTGCTTTGACTTGAAGAACTTGCACGTGTCCTCGCATCAGCAAAGGGGCAGTGTCTCCCTCTCGGGGGTTCTCACGACGAATGCTTGGTGGGGACATTGTCGTAGGGGTTGGAGCTATGAGGGTGTAATGTCGAGGAGGCCGACTAGAGGGGATGAATAGGTGATTTTAAAAATCTCTTCTAATTTATTTCTATTTGGTAAAACCAGGTTTATAACTAGCGGGGATAGATAGGCGGTTTTAAAATCCTCTTCTAATTTATTTCTATTTGAGTAAAACCAAGTTTATAATGTGAAAGCGTAACTCAATTTGGTTAAGCACAAATAATGTCTAAATCAACTAGGTTCATCTAAGTGCACCAACACCCTAAGTCTATATCAAGATTTGCAATCCTAGGATGACAAACAATCAATTTAATTCTATGAATGTAAATTGAGCACAAGAAAATAAACCACAATAACACGATTACTTTTTACCGTGGTGTTCAGAAATATGCCGGTCTCCCCTAGTCCACATTGAGGTAAGCCCAAACAGATTGGACCGGCTCCACGAATTAAGCCAAACACTTCAATTCACTAGTGGTAGGTCTTTTCCGCACTGGGTAGGTGAACACCAACCTTTACAACTTATCGGGTCTTCTCACAACCTTCTTTGAGAAGATTATAGCGCACGATGCCTCCAACGCCATCTGAAGTTGGCAAACTCCAAGTCTCACCATGTGCAACGAATGCACAAGTTTAAGTGGATACGAAATCAACCTCTAGATGCAACACATGCAATCTAGAGTACTTCTGCTTACTCACAAGGTGCAGCACATGCATAATTGAGAGGAGAACCTCACACAAACTCAAGAGAGTGAAATAGAGTGCAGCAACTACACCTCTAACCGGCCACATGGGGTATTTATACCCCACACACAAAAAGTAGCCATTTGAAGCAAAACCCCTGAAAAATCATGAATTCCGGTAGTACCGCCATTATAAGGCCGATACTACCACTCCCCTCTGTAACGGTCAGAAAACTATCCATTACAGTAGGTTGTCAGTAGTTTCATCGGCTAAAGTTTGGTACTACTACATCACGGTAGTACCACTCCAGACATTGTAGAACTATCGATTCTAGAGGAGGAGAAAACCTTTCAAAAGATGTCTCTTTGGAAACAAACGCACCACGGATAAATAGGTCCTTCCGCCAGCCAGTCTGACCGCACAACACATGCCGGTCTAACTGCTGGCCGGTCATATCACGCACCATATGCTGGTACTACCGATGTCCGGTCGTATCGCGCAACACATGCCAGTAGTACCACTTTTCTAGAAGTATGCATATACTTCAAGTAATTTGTAAAACACATTCACAAATTATAGTACCATGCACGCAAGGATCAAACCATAATTCTCAACAAGTTGTAAAGCACATTTGCATGCTTTTATAATCATGATACAAGGTATAGGTATATGGACTCTTCACATTTGTAAAACACATTCGCAAACCTAAGTTACATGTTACAAAGATTGTGTATGAATTTCAACCATTTACAAAACACATTTGCAAATATAAACCTTATACTACAAGGAGTAAGAAACAAGGACTTCAAACAATTGCAAAACACATTCGCAATGTATATTCCCATGTTACAAGGATTTAACACATGAGTTTCAACCATTTTGCAAAATATATTTGCAAATATAAGTGTTGTGGTTACTGACCAAACAGAGAGAGAGATGGTAGTGGAGAGGTGGGAGTGTTCTGTCTCACCCTCCCCCTCATCCTGATATATATATATATATATATATATATATATATATATATATATATATATATATATATATATATATATATTCACATGGAGTATGCTTTTACAGTTATGCCCTTACATCCGTACATCCCCATTAGGGGCACTTATGTCATTACACATGTTACTCTGGTTCTTATAACCTCCTAACAGGCCTGCTGGGCTTAGGTGGGGGCCACCCCTACAACAGGAGCCTCTCATGGTGAAGGGCTTCACAGGGCCGAAGCCATGTTGCCGAGTCCTTTGGCCCCCTCCGTCCCCTGCGGCCTGTGAATTTATCCAAGCTTGTGGTTGGGGAGCCCGAGGTCTGGGATGGAAGGTGCCTAGTTGAAGTAGACGCGCGCGCGCTCCGTCCCCTACCCTTCGAACGGGTGGCAGCGGAGGCTGGCGCCTAAGTCGAAGCCGAGGCGCGCGCGCTCCGTCCCCTACCCTTCGATCGGGTGGCAGCGGAGGCTGGCGCCTAGCTCGAAGCCGAGACGCGCGCTCCGTCCCCTACCCTTCGATCGGGTGGCAGCGGACGCTGGCGCCTAGCTCGAAGTAGACGCGCGCGCGCTCCGTCCCCTACCCTTCGAACGGGTGGCAGCGGAGGCTGGCGCCTGGTTTGAAGTAGACGCACGTGCGCTCCGTCCCCTACCCTTCGAACGGTTGGCAGCGGAGGCTGGCGCCTAGCTCGAAGGAGACGCGCGTGCGCTCCGTCCCCTACCCTTTGAACGGGTGGTAGCGGAGGCTGGCGCCTGGTTTGAAGTAGACGCGCGCGCTCCGTCCCCTGCCCTTCGAACGGGTGGCAGCGGAGGCTGGTGCCTAGCTCGAAGCCGAGGCGCGCGCGCTCCGTTCCCTACCCTTCGATCGGGTGACAGCGGAGGCTGGCGCCTAGCTCGAAGTAGACGCGCGCGCGCTCCGTCCCCTACCCTTCGAACGGGTGGCAGCGGAGGCTGGCGCCTGGTTCGAAGTAGACGCACGCGCGCTCCGTCTCCTACCCTTCGAATGGGTGGCAGCGGAGGCTGGCGCCTAGCTCGAAGCCGAGGCGCGCGCGCTCCGTTCCCTACCCTTCGATCGGGTGACAGCGGAGGCTGGCGCCTGGTTCGAAGTAGACGCGCGCGCTTGCTGGAGCCGGAGGCGGAATTGGAGTTTGTCCCTTTCGGTCCGGTAGAGCGCCTTTAATGGCGGCTGGGACCGTACCAACGCCTAGCCTGCCAAAAGGCGGGTTGCTGCGTCGTGCCGTGTCCGTTCACGTGGTTAGGGCACGCGGCGGTTTGTAACTGGAGCGCCGCGGTGGGTCAGGGATTGCGTGATCGTGACCGCTTTCTTTGATGGTCCTTGGTTCTGCGGTCGCGTGTGGCGTGTATTGCCACGACGCCTCGTCTTTGGTTACGGGGAATCGTGCGGGGCGGACCTTTGCACCGCTGCGGTTGCATTCGGCACGCGGATCGTTGCGACGCTTCGGTAGCGGTGGCGTGGGCGAGGTGGCTTGAAATAGCCCCCCGTAACAGCATCCCCGCACCTTTACGCCCTCTTTCCTGTCTGTTCCGCCCTCTACACTTTCGCGATATTTTCACCGCTTCAATCTCTTTGTGGGAAGCGCTGGCCTCCGGTGGTAAGCGCGGCCAGGCGGTTGGTGGCTCTGGCATTCGCCGGTGACCGTCGCCGCTGGTGGTGAAGTACTCGCTGAGCGAGCGCGACCCGGCGGCGGCAGACAAGTGGTGGCTGGCGACGGAGAAGGAAGGCTCGTTCTCCGGCGAGTTGGGCCCTTCGCTTGTGACCGAGAAGGCCATCCAGCGACTGCTGCGCGAGGGGAAGCTTTCTGATCGCCAGGCAGTACGACTGCCCGCCCCCGACGAGACCGAGCCGCACCCCGAGCCGTCTGAGGCGATCGTTTTCGTCGCCTTCTTGGATGCAGGGCTCCGCATCCCGGCGGCGGCTATTGTGGGTGACGTGCTACGGACCTTCGGGCTAGAACTGGCGCAGCTGACTCCAAACGTCGTGGCCCGGCTTGCCGTATACAGTTGGGCTTTGCGTTCGGGAGCGTGCTGGCCCAGCTCTTCTTTGTTTGCCTATCTGCACGAGGCACGGTGCCAGCCCAAAGACCGGAAGGGCGGGACACTGTCGAACTTTGGTAGTGTTAGCTTCCTTCTCCGGCCGTCCTGCACCAAACTTTTCCCCGCGAATTCGACTCGCGGGAAGTGGGAGTCCCAGTGGATGAAGCGGTGGTTCTACCACCATGTAGAGAGCGGGAGCGGCCTCGAGTGTACGGGGCGGCCGATCGCGTTCAAGACTTCGCCCGGCCGGACATTGAACGACGAAGACAGGCGACTGGCCCGACGACTCGTGGGCTTGGCGACCCGCTTCAATATGCGCGACCTCGCCGAAGAGTTCGTGATGTACGGCATGGCGCCGCTTGCGAGTGGCTGGCGCCTTGCCGTTGAGAGTCGTCGAGACGACAACGTTGAGCCGTCGGTCTGCGTACTGCCGGCGCCCCCCAACCCTCGTAAGTGCCGACCGCCTCGCTCCTTTTGTCTGTGCGTAGCGTGCTGCGTATTCACCCCCCTTTTTCTTCTGCTTTTATTCAGAGATTAGCTTGGATGACGCGGAGCGACTCGTGCGCGTGTTCCTCGGGCTGTATACCGGTAGGGAACACGAGCAGCGCTCGTCCGCAACTGCGTCGGCGGGGCTGGGGCGGATAAATCGTGTGTGCGAGGCATTGGGCCTTGCCGTGCCGGACCACCCTTGTCTGTATTCGCAACCTCAAGACGCTGGTGCTGCGAAGACGAAGGCGCCGTCTTGCAAAAGGGGCCGAGGCGGAGCGTCTGTCGTTCTTGGCATCGCAGCCGCGCCTTCTGCTGCCCCCGGCGCGGCCGACGCGGAGTCGGATTCGGCGAGATATGCCGACTCAGGCTTGGAGGCTGGGGACGCCGGGAACGAAGTGTCCTCCGGGGGCGTCCCGGACGACGGGCTCACGACAGCCCACCAGAGGGAGGAAGTCTCGCATCCCCTTGCGGTCGTCGAGACGGGACCCGAGCCGGCCGACAGTGTTGAAGTAGGGCGCCCGGTTGTGGCGGCTACGACGTCGGAGGCGCAACCTTCGGTGACGACCATCTCGACGCCGGAGACGCAGCCTTCGACCATGGCCGCCGCGATGCTGGAGAGGCAATCTTCGGTCGTGGCCGCCGCGATGCCGGAGGCGCAGCCTCCGGCCTCCTCTTTGGGGGTGTGTGGGGCTAGGCTTCTGCCTATGGCGGTGGCCGAAGCTGAGCCGTCGCCCGCAGAGGTTGGCTCCAAGGGGCTTTTGCCCCCGGGTGTTGCAGCCGCGGGGCCTGTTCCCCCAGTGGTTGCTGAGACGGGGGCGCTGCCCCTCATTCCGGCCAAACGGCCATGCCTGCGGTCGTGGCTCCACCAAACGTCGAGGGGGTTCACTGTGGTGACGGGCGTCGGGAGTTGTGGGACTCCGACACCCATGCCGAGGTCCCTACGGCGCGTGTTCCTCCTACGCCTCGGACCACGCCGTCCACCTTGCCGGAGCGATCTGCGGCGACGGTAAACACGGAAGCCTCTGTTCCTTGCGGAACCGTACCTCCGGAAGGGGCTTGCGCCACTGTTCCCGTTCCTGGGATTAGGGGGAAGGCTCCCAAACTCCGCCGGCTGCCACCGAGGGTAAATTGGCATGGGTTATCCTGGAACATTTTTGTTGCTCCTTCTGGTGTGCTCACACGCACTTTTGCCTGCAGCGTCGCTTATCCCAGAGGAGGAGCCTTTGCCGGAACGCGAGGGTTCCGGCGCTGTTGGCGCGAGCGTTCCGCGCTCCGGCCCCGCGGACTTCGTCACCCCGCCGGAGACGCTGAGGGCATGGCATGGCATTGTGGATGACGCGGCTGCCAGCGTCAGGCAGCAGGCGCTACCCACGTACGGGGTGGACCGTCTGAGGGACGGCTTCGAGGTGTCGGGGGTGCGGGTAAGTACATAGTTATATGATAACACCCGACCATGCTGCGCTTGCTGAATCGCTTTTTGCCCTACAGACCCTGGTGCTGGGGCAGGCCCTGCAGACGGCTTATGTTCATGCGCAAAGGGCGCTGGAAGATAGGCTGCAGGCCGCCGAGGAGCAATTGCACGCGGCCGCTGGGGTTCGGTCCGCCCAGGATGCCCGAATCCGCCAGCTTGAGGCGGAGTGCGCCGAGGCGAAGGCACACGCCGAGGGGGCTGCCGCGTCAGCGCGGGAGTCGGCCACCGAGGCGGCACGGATAAAGTTCGCGGCGGAGCGGGACGGCCTTCTGCAGCAAGTCGCCTTGCTGGAGAAGGAAAAGGGCGAGCTTGCCTCGACTCTAGCCGAGCGCAACTAGGCGCTTGGCGAGGCTTCGGTCATCGCGTGGGACGCCCTGCAAATGCTGGAAGTCCACCTCCAAAGACTTGTGGGTGCGGTGCCGGATCACGCCTTCGGCCCGGAGGAGTTGCTGCGGGCCCTTCGCTGGATCCATGATGCTGCCGACGTTGCGCGCGGGGCTGCGACGAACTTTGGCGACCACTGTGCCTATGTGGCTGCGTGCCTGGTGTGCGCCCTCCTTCGGCACCGTGGTTGCACGCACATCGCCGAGCTGGAGAACCCTCAGCTGGAGATGCCCGACAGGGCCGGAGTGATGTCCGGCGAAATCCGTGCCGCTCGCCACCCCGTCAAATTCTTCTACAAGCGGATCTGGGACTACGTCGGGATAGCAGCTGCGCAGGTCGAGCTTCGGAAGTCCCTTCATGGGGAGGGGAGCCTCGGCCAATTTCTAGACGAAGTCCCGCGGCGCGACGAGGGTGGCGCCGAGGCCTCCGGAGATGCTGAAGGCTCACAGGTGCGGCGCCAACGTGGCTAGGTGTGGGCGTGCGTTGTAACATCTGCCCCTTAATTGAATGAATAAAGTGCGTGCTTGCTTCACGAACTGATTACTTGCCTTCATCCCGGGCAGCTTCCTTGCTGGGGGCGACCTTCTTCGAGCGAGGCCCCAGCTTTAGCGCGTGTTAAGGACGAGCCCGCGGGATAGCGGCTTAGAACGGCAAGGATGTTGCCGGACCTTTGTACTTGTGTGATTTTTCCGGTATGCAGATTTTCTGGCATTTTAGGATATGCGCTGTGTGTTGATGCCACCTCGGGTTCACCGGTACGCCACATGCTGCGCGGGGACGGGATCTCCGCGCTCGACGCGCACCGTTGGCGAAGTAGTTGCGCAAGGGTTCCTTAGAACGGCGCTTGCGGGGGCAGTCCTTGGCGCCTCACCTTTTTACAGTCTGTAGACGGGCGGGCGCGGAGGCGGACCTCGATGCTTCGCCTTTTATAGTCCGTAGACTGGCGTGTGCGGAGGCGGACCTCGGCACTTCGCCTTTTTATAGTCCGTAGACTGGCGTGTGTGGAGACGGACCTCGGCACTTCGCCTTTTATAGTCTGTAGACTGGCGTGTGCGGAGGAGGACCTCGGCACTTCGCCTTTTTATAGTCCGTAGACTGGCATGTGCGGAGACGGACCTCGGCACTTCGCCTTTTTGTAGTCCGTAGACTGGCGGGTGCGGAGGCGGACCTCGACGCTTCGCCTTTTTATAGTCCGTAGACTGGCGGGTGCGGAGGCGGACCTCGACGCTTCGCCTTTTTATAGTCCGTAGACTGGCACAGGCGAGGGTGGAAGTGCACACACGTTCCGTTCCTCTTGCTCCTCATGGCGGGGGTAGCCTCTGGCGTGCTGTGTCTTCGGCAACGCGCGCTGCGCTCACCTCCCGCAGTACGCGAGGGCGAGGCTCGCTCCGCTGCGATTAATATTCGTGTCCTTCGCCCGCGTTGCGAAACGCGTGGGGGGCCTCCGCAGTTTTATTTATACCCCGCAGAGTGCGTGGGGTCAACATCCACGTCCTATTTATACTCCACAGAGTATGCACAGGGACGAGGTCTCTGGCATGCGCGGAGTTCGCGTCTTGTTTAGACTCCGTAGAGTGCGCAGGGAGAACATCCGCGTCTTATTTATACTCCGTAGAGTGCGTGGGGTCAACATCCACGTCCTATTTATACTCCGCAGAGTATGCACAGGGACGAGGTCCCTGGCATGCGCGGAGTTCGCGTCTTGTTTAGACTCCGTAGAGTGCACAGGGAGAACATCCGCGTCTTATTTATACTCTGTAGAGTGCGTGGGGTCAACATCCACGTCCTATTTATACTCCGGTCCCTGGCATGCGCGGAGTTCGCGTCTTGTTTAGACTCCGTAGAGTGCGCAGGGAGAACATCCGTGTCTTATTTATACTCCGTAGAGTGCGTGGGGTCAACATCCACGTCCTATTTATACTCCGCAGAGTATGCACAGGGACGAGGTCCCTGGCATGCGTGGAGTTCGCGTCTTTTGTTTATACTCAGGCCCGTCACCCTTGGCTACGGCGAGTGCACACGCGGACGTGCGACTTCGATTTATACTCAGTCCCGTACCCCTGGCTACGGCGAGTGCACACGCGAACGTGCGTCTTTGTTTATACTCAGGCCCGTCACCTTTGGCTATGGCGAGTGCACACGCGAACGTGCGACTTCAATTTATACTCAGTCCCGTACCCCTGGCTACGGCGAGTGCACACGCGAACGTGCGTCTTTGTTTATATTGCGGGAACGCGCGTGCTGGCCAAGCCTGCGCGCGCCTCCGCCGCGTACTTGCGCGTGATGAAGAAAGATTGGCGACAAACGGCGATCTTCATTACATCCCCGTTTGCGCGGGTAAGCAATTACAAGGGGTGGATATACTAACCGTTTGTCCTTGGTGCGGCCGAAGCCTCTAGTCGCTAGACATCTGCAGGGCCCGCCAAGGCGCCTCTGAACGGCCCCACGGACCCCCGCGCTGTGACGCCAGCTCTAAGAGCGCCGTTGGGCTTCGCGACGCGGATACCTGGTACCTGGCTCGATGCGCCGGGCCATATCCTGGTCGCCTCGGACGGTGATGATGGTCCGGGGACCCGGGATCTTCATGCATAGATAGTCGTGATGTGGTACCGCGCCGAAGGAGTTGAGAATTGGGCGCCCTAGTATGGCATTGTAGGGGTACGGGAGGTCGACCACGTCGAAGGTGGCATCTTCGGCCCGCACATTGTCATCTTGGCCGAACGAGACTTGAAGACCTATTTGGCCCAGCGCCCGCAGGGGCTGTCCCCCGAAGCCCTGCAGTGGGATGCCCGAGGGCCCTAGGCGGCTTCCAGGGATCCCCATCTGGTCGAAGGTTGCCGCAAACAATACATTCGCGGAGCTACCGCTGTCCACCAAGGCACACCCCACGTCGCATCCCGCGATAGTGACCCGGATGACCAGGGGGTTCTGATGAGGGAAGTCCACGCCTTGGGCGTCGTCGGGTGTGAATGTAACTTCGTGCTGCGCCCAGTCCGGCGGTGCTTGCGCTGGGTATGCCGCCACGTGATGTAGTCTTCGCGCATAGGCCTTCTGCTGCCATGCTAAGGCGAATTCCAGTGTAGAGCCTCCGGATATGACGTTAATGACCCTGCGGTGGGTTGCCTCCGGGGCCTGCAGCGACAGGAGGCCCTCCCGAGGCTGCTGTACGTGAGCTTGGATCCGTAGGGGGCCTTCCTGAGGCTGCATCCCTTGCGCCTGTACCTGCGTGGGGGCCTCGTACGGGAACTGAACGTGGGCCACCGCAGGCGGACGCGTCTCCGGGTTCCTGTCCCTAGCGGCGCTTTGGCGGAGCGCCGCGATGGAGACACACGAGCGTGTGTCGTGGGTGCCTCGGCCGTGGACTTTGCACCACAGCCCCTGGTGCTGGTCGTCGTAATCTCCACGGCTTTTATCATCGCGGCCGCGGCCGCGTCCTCGACCTCGGCCCCCCGACAGCCATGACCAGCGAAAGCGCTTTCTTCAGAAGCGCCTTCGATGTCGAGGACGAACCAGCCTCGGCGCGACTTCTGCTGGCCGTGCTTAGGCCCATTGGACGGCTCCTTGTGCGGGGCTTCCCCACGTTCGGGCGCGTCTTTAGACGACCCCAGCTTGCGTTTGCCCCTCGAGGGGCCGTCCTGTGATGAATCTTCGGTTTTTGTCGAGCCACCGACCTGGTTGGCGTCGGAGTCATCTCCTCGCCTTCGGCGAGCATCTTCTTTCGCCCTGGCGTACTCCTCCATTTTGTCGAAGAGCTTCGCCACCGTCTTGATCGGCTTTCGCGCATTGTACTCGGCCATCGGGCCCGGACGAAGGCCCTGTATGGCTGCAGTAACGACGGTGGTTTCATTAACATCTTTCACTTGGCATCGAATCTTGGCGAAGCACTTGAAGTAGTCCCGGAGTTTCTCCGAGGGCTTTTGCTTCACAGCAAAGAGTTGGTCCGCGTCGACTCGCTCGACATAGTTTCCCTAGAAGTTGTTGTGAAGGCGGTCGCGGAGCTGCTTCCACGCGTAGATGGAGCTCGGCTCTATGGTAAAAAACCAAGAGAGCGCCACTACTTGCAGCGCGAGGGGAAGTCCCTTCGCCTTCGTGGTGTCGTCTCCGCCCGCGGCCTCAATCGCAGTTTCGTACACGCGCACGAACTCGCGGGGATCCGTGTCGCCTTTGTACGGGTCGATGACGCTAGGGAACTTGAAGTCTTCGGGCCACGCCGCCTGCTGCAGCCCCGCCAAAAGCGGGGACTCCGGATCTACGCGCCGCAGCGGCACGCGGCTAGACGTGGGGGCTTCGTGGCTATCCGCCCTCTCCGGCGTGGGCTTGGGCGCGATTACTGGCACGGCCTGCTGGCTCCGAGCCTCTTGTATATCTCGGACGGCTCCGCGAAGGTCCCCTAGTTACCGCTGGAATGCGTTGAGGGCTGCTAGTAGGACGCTTTCCACTGCAGGTGCTGTCGGGGCCGCCGGAACACCCAACGGACGGGTCGGTGCAGGGACCATCGCCTCACGATCTCCGGATCCGCCGGATGCTTCGTTGCGGCTACCCCCGGCCGTCTGATCCGCGCTGCCGGCGAGGGTGGCAGGGGCTGTCGTTGCAGTGCCAGCGACGGGGTTGGATGTCGTTGTAGCGGCGCTGGCGGGGTCGGTCGTTGTAGTGCCAGCGACGGGGTTGGATGTCATTGTAGCGGCGCTGGTGGGGTCAGTCGTTGTAGTGCCAGCGACGGGGTTGGATGTCGTTGTAGCGGCGCTGGCGGGGTCGGTCGTTGTAGTGCCAGCGTCGACGCCCGCGACCACCGCGCCTACGCCGCCGCCAGCTCCTTCGGTGGCCGATGCCGAAGCCCTGGTATTCACGCGCCGCTCCGACCCAGCCGTCTTCTTTCCCTTCGCCGCCGCTGATGAAGCTTTTTTCGGTGCCATCCTTCTTCGGTCTTCAGGCTTGTCCTTGTCCTCCCCACGGACGGCGCCAACTGTTGTGGTTACTGACCAAACAGAGAGAGAGACGGTAGTGGAGAGGTGGGAGTGTTCTGTCTCGCCCTCCCCTTCATCCTGATATATATATTCACATGGAGTATGCTTTTACAGTTATGCCCTTACATCCGTACATCCCCATTAGGGGCACTTATGTCATTACACATGTTACTCTGGTTCTTATTACCTCCTAACAGGCTTGCTGGGCTTAGGTGGGGGCCACCCCTACAATAATAAGTATCATGGTACAAAGAGCTAGAGCAAGTAAGATTGAGCTATCAACACATAATGAGACTCAAGTTACTAGATATGACCCCTCTTAATAGTATGGCAGTCTATACTACCAATCCGGTCTTCCAACAAAACACCAAGACCGGTAAAACACTAGGAGCACATCTTTAGCCCTAGGTAGTCATACCTTTGCTTTGAACAACCTCTTGAAGCTTGATGACTCATATCTTCATTTCAATCTGGGTCATTGTCTTGATATGCATCAACTCATGATGTATCCTTCATTTGAACTCTATCAACACATGATGGGTCTTCTCTTGACTTGATGATCAACTCATGATCATCCCAAGTCATCCTCATTTATGGAATATAACCTATTCATCCAACTCATGAAAAATGTTAGTCCACAAATCAATTGCCATTAATTACCAAAACTTCACTGTTAACTCATAATGGAGGGACTAGATTCAACAATATTTCCTTTTTGGTAATTCATGACAATCTCAACAAATAATAAGATAAAAGATTGACTTACGAGTATGCAACATATACATAACACTTGTATACTCTAGGATAAATTTTCAAAGCAATTAACTCACTGGAATGCAAGTTTTTATCTTTGAGATTAATTGCTAGCAAAGCTTACACATCCAGTTGTCATTTATCATCCAACTATTAACACATAATGGAGGAATTAGATACAACCTGATTGCAAATGTTTGAGTTTAAATCAATCAAGAGTATATATGAACTACAAAAGTTATATATTCTCAAAGGATATATTTCAAAGTAAAGATTCTTAATATGTGAAGAAAAGAACATGGATAAATACTAATGGAACCACAAAATATAGAGTGAACTCCTCCTAAATGTGTGCATACAAGAATGTATAATGGAAACATATGCACATATTCAAGTTAGACTATTGATTGAGTTCAATCTATATTTTGGATTTGAGGAATACATTAAGATATAAGAATTTGATGTAGAATGCATATCTCCGTGATTTTCACTTCTTTATCCAAATGAGACTTAAGCAATATCATAATTTAACAAATGAGTTAGTCTCACATTTGCATTTATCATTAATCACATCCAAATAGGACTAGACAATATCATAGTTGATAAATAAGTTGGTCGTACAATTTTATTTATCATTATCACCAAAACCAACTTAATGAAGCTTGAACTTACAGGGGTGCATCATTGCGGGGGAGGTGGCCTATTGGCATGGGTGCTTTGTTCGTCGCGGGCTACAGCAGCTCTTGCTAGTCGGGTGATCTCCTCCCATTGCTTCTCCATTTGAGAGTGGTAGTGTGGTAGTCTTGTTGCATGAAAGGGAACTGCGCAAGGGGTAGTATTTATACCCAGAGCTAGCGTGGCGAACGCGACAGAAGTCCAATTGGGTTCATGCAAATTCACATCCATGATGTCGCTGCAAAGCTGCCTTGTTGGGTCACATCAGTCTACCATGGCTTGGATAGTGTTGGAGTAGTGCGTCCGAGGGTGCTCAGCTAGGAAGGTGTGGGACTAGAATTCCCTGTCCTACACATACAGGAATACCTCCATAGTCCACGAGTCTCGGTCTAACATCTGTGTCCTCTTGCCCCTGAAGATGGGTGAACTGCGGTATCCTGGGTACTGCATGAGCTATCATAGGAGATCGACAAACTCTCTATCATCCTCTCCATGGGAGAAATGATCCCACGAACCTACAGATGATGCTCTGACCATCTCTACTTGGCTCAGACCCAGATTTAGCAAGCCATTGCGAGAGTTCGATATTTACAGCCGAGCGAAAAGGGAACCTGGTGTGTTGGTACAGAGAATTATGGACTCGTTGTCGACGTGTAGCATCACGGCCAAGGGGGGCGGTATGCACAGAGTGACATATGTGCAGACGAGGAAGGGAGAACAGGGGACAGCATGGACGAGCCAACATATGTGTGGAGGGAGGGGGCAAGGGGGCGGCATGGATGAGCTGACATATGTGAGAAGGAGGGAGGGGACAAGGGGGGACGAGCCTATGAATTAAATGAGCACCGCATATCTGTTGGATCGAAGTTGGCGACCGGGGGGGGGGGGGTGAATGTCAACCTTAAAAATGACCCCTCA
Organism: Dendrocalamus latiflorus; assembly: GCA_017311315.1. Classification (NCBI taxonomy): domain Eukaryota; kingdom Viridiplantae; phylum Streptophyta; class Magnoliopsida; order Poales; family Poaceae; genus Dendrocalamus; species Dendrocalamus latiflorus. Next base: position 3,207,433 of record CM029673.1, on the reverse strand, counting down.
AAGGAACCATCAAAGGACTCTCTCTACGATAGCTACTAGGAGCTATGAAAAGAAGCAAATCATAATCTAAAAGCTTACTGAAAACTCAAGAGAAAAAAAACTATTAAAAGGAGCTCATGAGAAACCATCGAAAGAACACTCAGACTGCAGGGGGTGGTCAAATCGCATAGGACCGGGCGGTCAGACCGTGGTATCAAGGCCGGTCTGACCGCCGGTTTAAACCCGGTCAGACCGCCACCTACTAACCGGTCTGACCGCCCGACGAGTTCCAGGGCAGGCAGACAGCAGACAAATGCTCTGAAATTTCTGAAACTTGCCGAAATAACAAGAAAAGATGAAATGCTCCTAATCTCCTCAGGCCAAAAGCTCATAAAATTGTTCCAAATAGCAAAGAGACTCCAGAGAACAAAGGATTTCAACCAAGGAACAAGAATTGAGGATTTTCCCTGAAAACTGAAAATGAAGAGAAGAGAGAAGAAAAATCCAAAATTCTCAAGCCTCATCCATCCTTAGCTCAAAATCTTTTGCAACAAGATTAGCAATAGCCTTAGGACTTGGCAGGGAAACTTTCAAGCAAACTTATGAAGGGAAACAAGAATCTCACCAAAACCCTAGAAATGAAAAAGAAGAGCAGAGGAGCCCAAGAAGCAAAATCTGAAATTAAATGTGGTTTGCTCTTAGGATTGACTAGCCAAATGGCTTTTGAGCATCTCCTAGATCACAACAACCCATTTTGCTACTCCTCAGCAAGAAAAAACTCAAGAACACAAAAGCTCAAAAATCACCCAAAAAGAAGAACGAAGAACAGACAGGCCAGCATGAGAGATAAACTTCAGAAACTTCATTCCCAATCAAACAAGGATTACATATGAGTCCCCATACATGATTGATATGAGAGGAATGATTACATGAGGAATCAACTTCTTCCCTCTCTCTCCCAATCTCAAGAACACCAAGAATTCACATGCACACACAGAGGAGACAACGAAGGAGACATGAACCAACAGCTCTTTGTCTCTCTCAACCACTAAAGCCTAAAGCCTAAAGCCAAAACCACCCTCCAAAGGCCATTTTGACTAAAACAAAACCCTAACAACCCCCCTAGAATTGCATGCCAACAACCAGGAAGCTTCTCCTATTTATAGCCTTTGGCTAACGGGTCTCCAACCCGTTATGCCCGCTAAATCCCGAATGGACACCGCTTCCACCTGTGCAGCTTTGCGTTTTTACCGAAACGCCCCTCCTGCACCTTCTGGGAAGCTTCCGCGTTCCTTGTCGTCCAAGCCTCGCAACCACCTCGAGTCTCCGCCGTCTTCGACACATCTCGACCGTTCTGACCTCGGCACCACCTGCGCCTAGTCCGGTCCTCCGTGCCTCGCCACGACTCCGCCTCGACGTCCTGCAGCCATCACAGACAAGAAACACATCAAATAGCACCGTTCGACACATGTAAACCTCATTAGCATTAATAAATCGATCTCAAGCATAAAATGACCCAAACGACCAATCGGGAAGAATAATATGCAATAAGTCCGTCTAACCAAACCCGACTGAGCCAAATGCCGTCATGGCACGAAACAAACCAATCCAAACTCAATCTTTCTAAAACCCTTGTCAATTACTCATCACAAACATGGGGTCATAACCACATGGTCTCTTAATATCGCTAATTATGATTAAATTAATATGAATTAACATGGCAAAATCGGAGTGCATAAAATTCTTGAAAAATTACACAATTAGGTCAACTATGTCAAGAGGCTCCATAAAAAATCGTAATTGTTGGAGCTTATTTGTTGTATGTAACAATTCCTACAAATAGCATAATTCAAAGAATTTTGGAGTGAAATTCAGGATAGATAAAATTACAAAAAATACACAATTAAGCACGCTACCTCAGGAGGCTCCACACAAAATTTTCTAATTTTTGAAGTTTATTTGCTATGTGTAAAAAAAATCAAATAAGCATTGTACCTAAATGAAATCTCTAATTACAATCACATTAGTGTTGATTAGCCCACCTAATCGGATACCGCACCGTGGCCATGTGGCAGAGGAGCCTGTTGCACGGTGGCCGTGCGGCTGAGGGCACGGCAACTGTACAGTAGAAATACAATTTCTATGAATTTTACATGACTACTACTGTTTTTGTAAGTATCCATTCAAAACATGCCAAAAGTGCCAAAAAAAATCCTTCATGCATGTCGGGAACTGCTGGTTAGGTCTTCCAACATGTCAAGCATCGGCAGAATCAGACAATTATGTATCAATGCTTCTGTCCAAACGGTAGCTGTTTCCTTTGCTTTGCTTTTGTAGTTGCAATAGTGCAGCATGTATGAAACCGTTGCTGTCATCTAGATGGGTTATTTTGAGCTGTAATTTATAATTTTAAATTTTAGCTGTTTGTGAGTGGCAGTATATAAAAAAATAGTTGTATGTAATTTTGGTCAGTACAGCTAAACTTAGTATATTTTTTACTACAATTTTTATATTAATTTTATATTAAAAATATATTATTTAAAAACTAATTACTATAGTATAAATTATAAATCACAATAGATAAATGAAAAGAACTCGGCCAAAGCCTCGACAATGAATGGAGTACTTCGGTTCCTTTTATTAGAAACGCGTGGAGACCAGAACCTCTGAAACTTTACTGCTACCTCACAAAAGTGATGTAACGGGTGGCTTTTAGCAGTTAGCTGGTGAATAGTAACGTTTGGTAAAGAAATCGTCGAAGAGTACATGGGAGAAAATTTTATGCGATTTTAATTGTATGGATGAAATTGTTATAATGTGTACTGTAAGTGATTTATAGATTCTATTTTTAAAAATACTCTATTTGATAACTAGTTATGTAAAAAATCAGTTATTAGGAAAAAAATAAAAGCTAAAGCTGAAAAGAAGTGTCAAATTAATGGGTTCCAAGTAGGCCCTTAACTTTGGCCACAAATGACCTATGTTCACAAATAAAATTATTATCTGTCTGTAAAACAATTTTTCTCGGAAATGTAAAACGAATATTTGTGAACAGGGATATATGACATCTATTTTTGAATGGAAGGAAGAATGTAGCTTTGCCACATGAAAATGACACTAGCGCATTTATCATTCAAATCAGTTCCTTAGTATGGAGTATACTTTTATTTTTTTTGACCAACATTTTTTCGGAAAGCAAATGATAAAAGTTGCATTTTGAATACCTTGAAAGTCAAAAAGTCCCAGCACTCTTATTTTTGACTGTGATAAAGTATAGTAGTAGTAGTACTGCTTACCAATAGGTAGTTTAACAGGTGAGTAAACAGGTCTTATAGATCAGAACTTATAGCTTATTTTGTATTGTAACTGCTATTGATTTATTCTGCGTAATTAAATATAAAAATAAAAAAGCACTATATCAGCACGGACAATGCAAAGGTATAAAAGAAAAAAGCAAAAAAAAAAAAAATAAGACATAAGTCAAAAATCAGGAACTAAAACCGTTTGAAATGGGCCTTAGACTTTACTTACCATAAATAAGCCCTGTCAGTCAAGAATTTTTTTAAAATAATATATTTTTTATTCGCAAATACAAAATTATACCTTTTTTTATAGTCACCTAACCGTTAGGCGGCTAGCCCCTGTCATCCAACCGTTAGGCGATTGGCCCTTGTCACCCAACGACCGAGCAACAAGTAGGCAGTTGCCCAACTGTTGGGCCACATAAATATAGTAACTGAACGGTTGAACTATAAATGCTGTCGCCTAACTGTTCGGCGACAGCGCCCTCTAGTCGCCCAACCGTTTGGTGACTGGATGGGCTATATAAGACATACAGCCGAGCGATTGCTGACCGCGCGCAAGAACGGAAAGAGAGGGAGAAGAGGAGAGAAAAGGGAGAGGGAGAAGGAGAAGAGGAGAGGAAAGGTAGAGGGAGAAGGAGAAGAGGAGATTCAGCTATTTTTCTGTGAGGAGTGATTTGTTTGTAAGGTAAAACTTTTATATCTTTTAGTCTATATTTTTGTAGTAAGTAAATAGTTTGTTTAGTGTAAATAATAGTATAACTAGCATCTGTAAAAAATTATAGTTAGAGAAATAAAAGCAAGAAGAGAGGAGAATGAAAATAAAAGTGAGGAGAAGTGCGCATATAGTTAATTTATTTTGTTGCGAATATTTAATTATGAGGATCCCGTGGCATGTTAGAGTACTTTGAAAAATTTTGGTATTGACGTTAAAATGCAAAATATTAGTAGACAACATTTATGATTAATTACGAATGTGGTAAGTACATTGAAAATTCCCACGTACTGTTAAAATTGGTTTATTGTAATTTAAATCAGTATATAACATACTTAATTGCTTAATTAATTTTGGCAGTGTCATGTAAATTCTGCAAACCTGTTAGGAATTATTTAGCATAGGATAGAGGTCGAGTAGAGAAAGAAGAGCGGCATCGGTTTGTGTGGGAGCAGATAGGCAGTCAATGTGTGTTCAGGCAAGGAAAAGGGTGTAGAGTCGGTGCGAATGAGGAGGGGTTCACATAGGTAATGATAGGAACGGGGTCTCGATCTTCCAACAGGTTCTGGATATGTTCGATTTGATGGAGACGCGACACAAATCGATCCGGCTTCCGAACAACACGTTCCGAACCCCGCAATCGCAGCACCACGTCTCCTCAGGTTATCAACCGTGCGCAGCCCGGTTGACCTCGCCAAGAAGGCTAATTCTTGCCTGCGAATCGAAGAACACAAGCAAGAACAAGGAAGAATACAACTGAATTGCAGATGTATTGGTTTAGCACTCGAAAAGTTGGGGTCTCACAAACCGATGAACGGCAAAACTGTTCAAAGACAGAATAATCTAAGCAACACCCAAACCCTAATGGTGGGGGTGGCGGCTTGATATAGAGGAGTGAGGGGCGTGCAAAACCCCAGGACGTGCCCTAATGGGCTCCAACATGATACAAAGCCGAACGGCCCAAAAGACAAAGACGGTGGCGCAGCACCCTGACAGATTCTGAACGCCCACTTGTTTCGACGATTCCCGTTGCCTCAAAAGGAATTTTGACATGGGACCAAAGCCATTGGAAAGGTCGCCTTCTCAGCTTTCCATCCATATGTAGAACGTCTAAAACGGAGCCCGAATGCGATCTGGGTGTCCGTTTTAGTGCGGCCTGGTCCTGGACTCCGAAATGGATTCGAAGTCGGCTTGAGTTGGGCCTCCAACATGATTCGACCGCCCTTGCTGGACTTGTGCGCCTCGTAGCCCTTCTCCAAGTACTTCCAGGTCCTCTCCATGGTTCCTAATTATAATTAAATCATTAGGTAGCAATCGATTCTCAAATGAACAAAAAGAAGTACTTAGGAACGAGCTCACCTGTGTCGGGACCCCGGATTTCCGAACTCGGACCCTCTGTGTATTACTGCACTAGTCCCAGATCAAAGCTAGTGCACACAGTTAAACAGAAATGAATACATCACCAGCATCGTGTTATTACAATAATTGAGAGTACTGACCGAAAAGGTCTCATTATTACAACTGAGGTTTCAAGACCTCGCACACATGAAAATGGGCGGCTGACGGTACTCCAAGCATTGCATAAGCTGTCGAAGAAGGCTAGCGAATGCTCCAGCATCCTCTCCATGTGAGTAGTAGTCCCATGGGGCAGCGGAGGTTGAACCGGCCATCTACAAAGTTTGAAATAAAGGTGAAGATTAGTAAAAAAATTTAACAAAGGAATTTAGAGACAAGAACGAGATTCTAAGTAAGAAGAGAGTAGAAGCAAAGGGGCTTATATATTTTTTAATATACTCTTTTTATAAATATAAGTCCTTAAGGTTTTGCCATTCCTACTCTAGGTCACGTCCTACAGTCAAATTGGCTCTGATACCATCTCTGTCGGGACCCCAGATTTCCGAACCCGGACCCTCTGTGTATTACTGCACTAGTCCCAGATCAAAACTAGTGCACACAGTTAAACAGAAATGAATACATCACCAGCATCGTGTTATTACAATAATTGAGAGTACTGACCGAAAAGGTCTCATTATTACAACTGAGGTTTCAAGACCTCGCACACATGAAATAAAGCGGAAGCAAAAGATAAACTCGATGAAGACCAATCAATACGCCACAGGCAATTGACTGGGGAAGCGCGACCTAGTACTCCCGGAATCCTTCGTCGAATCCACCCGCGAAGTAGTCATAGTCACCTTCTTGAGCTTCGTATTCTTCTGAGATTTGTTTTTGAGTGCAGCATGTGAGTACATAAAGTACTCCGCAAATCTTGGGAAAAATGCAATAGATGCCAGGCTTGAGAAAGGAAGGCTATATGGTTCTTTTGCACAAAGCAATATTTTAATTTCAATTACTACTAATTATTTTCGAAGGCATCAATTTAATAAAGTAAATGTTTTAGCTGAACTATCATTAACTTTATAGTGAAGGTTCCATCTACCAACACTAGCTAACCAATTACAATTGGTCAAGTTTAAAACTGCAGGTTCCATCCACCCTCTCTGGCTCCAACTGCCAGGATTCCCTTCCAAGAGTTCCCTCCACTCTCGGAATACAAAAACTTTGATTTTAAAACCAAAACCAGAAATCTACAATGTGAATGCATTCCTTGCCCGCCCTTGACCGTGGGCACGGCTATTCGAATAGTTTTACACTCTGCAGAGGTTGTACATCTTTACCCCCAAGAGATAAATTATCTTAACAGTCACCACGCTTCCTTTGGCATGAGACACAGATAAAATATCACAAAGCTTTTACCTCACTCTAGACTAGCTAGACACCACCCGCTGAGGTTTCACCGCAGAAGGGTTAAATCTGCCCAATCCGAAGCCCCCTCTTGCGCCATATGAGCACAGTAAATCCTTGTCCCTCACTGTGAATAACCAGTAACTCCCTGGCACCCAATTTCCACTGGTGGCACCTAAACTAGACTATCATGAGTTAATCAGCTAGGTCGTACCCATATAGACTTAGGGTTGTACGGTAGTGCTCAGTCTGGACAAACACAAGCGTCAGTCCTTAGTTGACTAGGGTGGAACATACACTTTACAAGATCTCGTGCTTGCCGCACCAACCCAAACCAACCATCCACCCTAATCTAAACCAATTTTCACATTTTATTTTATTTTAAAAGATCAGTGGCAACTCCAATCACCACTAGACTTACAAACACAAGGTTACTACAATAAATCACAATTTCCCATTTTCAATATTTCAAAGGTATTAATTAGCATGACTAAGCATTATACTACCAATCTATTATTCACAACTGAATATAATAATCTCATTAAAGAGCCAAAGGAAATCCTAAGGAGACAAGGGTACATGGCATTCAATTTCAACTGAGGGCATAACCAAAGTTGGGGTAACTAATACCTTAGGATTTGAACTAATCTTGTATGTAAATAGCAATGCACATAATTTAAAATAATTAAAACATTTCAAAATAATAGGTTCAAGATGATCAAAGGAGACTTGCCTTCTTGCACGCTCTCTGGGTCTTCCTGTTGAGGAGTGGAGAGGACTTCGACAACGTTGGAATCTACGCGAGAAAAGACGAAGCAACAAAACAAATAAATACAAACAAAATTCAAATAAACTCAAAAACTCAAATAGAGGCCATATTTGGATAGATTATGATTTTAGAAGAATTTAGAAATTTGAATGGCTCAATTTGGAGTTAAAATGATAAAGTTATGCCCATTTGAAAATCTCAGATTGAATAAATCCAGAAATTCCCAAATTTCTGACAGGTGGGGCCCACTGGCAGGATTTAATTTTTAATTTTTAATTTTATTGCTTTTATTCTGAGTCTATGACAGGTGGGACCCACTTGACAGTGAACCAACAGGCCCTTCTTCTGACAGGTGGGACCCCTCTGGGCTCTGGGCCCAGGTGTCAGTGGGGAGTACTGACCGGCGGGGCCCAACTGTCAGCCGGTCCACAGACGAGAGCAGCTGACAAACGGGGCCCGCATGTCAGCGCGCGATTAAAAGAAATGGCTCAACCTCAGCATGCGGAGCCGGGGGTCGAACGCGCGCCGAGGGAGCCAAGGGGGGAAAGAGTAGCGCTGGTAACCAGTCGGGCAGGGAGGCGTTGCCTACCCATAAAGGGTAGGTAACCCTCTTGAGGGCGGTACCCGCTGGAGGGGCCGGGCAGGGATGGCCGGAGGCGAGGGAGGGCCGGAGGGGATCAGGTGATGCCCAAAATGGGATCCTGGTGCGAAGGCGGTTCGGTTGGAGGGGTCGCCGAGACTCGGGGACGAGCGGAGGTGGCCGGCGACGAGGAAGGCGGTGGCGCAGTACGGGTCCTCCGGTGCGACGGTGCTCCGGCGGCGGGAAGGGACGGCCGAGGTGCCGGGGAGGTTCGCACGGGCACAGGGGTGCTCGGGGTGGCGGTGGCGAGCTTCGGGACGGTCCGAGGCAGCGAGGATTGCTCGCCGGAGTGTGGCGAAGCTCGGGGAGAGAGGGAGCACGACGGCGGGGCGCTGCGGTCCTCGGGAAGGGAGGTGGAGTGCGGCGGGATGCTGTGCGGGGAGAAGCGGAGCTGAGGGGGCTATTTATAGGGACGGAGGGGGAGCAGGGGCGCGACAATTTCTCGCCGGAGTGTGGGCCGGAAAAAGGAAGGGAGCGGGGAGAGAAGGAAAGAGGGGGCGCGGAAGGAAAGAGAGGAGGGGGGAAAGGGGATTCGGTCGCGGCGGTTTCCAAAACCGGGGAGGGCTGGGGAAGGCAAGGCCGGATCCGCGAGGGATTTGGTCGCCGGCACAAGAAAGGAAAGGGGAGGAGAGAAAGGAAGGCGGCGCTCCACGGGGAAGACGACAGCCTGACAGGCGGGGCCCGGGTGGCAGCGGGAGCGGGGCGCGGGCGACTGACGGGCGGGGCCCGTAGGTCAGAGAGGAGAGGAGCGGGGTGCGGACGGTGTGGATTGCAGCCACGTGGTCCGGAGGCGGATCGGGCGGCGGAGGCGGTTTAAGTATGAGGGGACGGTTAGATGGGCCGGGTGCGGGGACGCGGCCCATCGAGGCCGTCCACGCGTCAGGCAAGGTGGAGGGGAAGACGGGGCTGGCTGGGCCGGGCCCGCTTGGCAGAGGAAGAGGGAGAGAGCGGCCGGATTGGGCCGAGGGGCGACGTGGGCGGTCCTGGGCCGTCCACGTGTCGGCTGGAGGGAGGAGATGGGATTTTTAATTTTTAGAATTTGATTTATATTTTCAGAAAAGGCTAGGAAATGATTTAGGCCTCAGAAAAATATGAAAATATCTCCAAAAATTCCAGAAAAATTCACAGAAGCTCCTGGAGATATTTTGGACTTAATAAAATTATTTCCAACTAATGTTGGTATTTAATTTTCATACTTTAAAATACTTTTTAAATTTTAAAAATAGGTTTTAAACTCTAGAAAATCCAGGAAATCAGATAAAAGCCAAATAAAATCCAATTACTTTAAAATAATTAATTTGAATTTAAATTTTTCCAGAAAGCCAAATTTTGGGATGTTACAACCTGTAAATTCAATTGTCGGGCGTGAGCTCTAGTGATTTGTCCTTGAATGTCAGGTGGAGGAGTGTTGTGTGTATCCGAAGAAGTGATGTCCTCATCATCCTCCCCCTCTTGAAGCGGAGTTGTCCTCAACTCAGCCTCATCTTCTTCTCCCAAGTATTGTTTCAAATCTGAAATGTTAAAGGTGGGACTAACCCCAAACTCGGGAGGCAACGCAAGTTTATATGTATTATCATTTATCTTCTCAACTATCTTAAAAGGACCAGCAGCTCTAGCATCAATTTTGACTTTCTTAACTCAGGAAATCTATCCTTTCTCAAGTGCAACCAAACAAAATCACCCGGTTCAAGTTTAACTTCCTTTCTACCTTTACTACTAGTAATCCTATATTTTTCATTCATCTTTTCAATGTTTGCCTTAGTAGTCTCATGCATTTTGACAATAAAATCAGCACGCTCCTTAGCATCATTATGTACTCTCTCACTAGTAGGCAAAGGTAAAATATGAATATGGGCACGGGGATTGAATCCATACACTACCTGAAAAGGACTTACCTTGGTGGTGGAGTGTTCCGCTCGATTATATACGAACTCAACATGCGGCAAACACTCTTCCCACATCTTCAAATTATTCTTTAAAACAGCTCTCAACATGGTAGACAATGTGCGGTTCACCACCTCGGTTTGGCCATCAGTTTGTGGGTGACATGTTGTAGAGAACAACAACTTTGCACCCAACTTGTTCCATAGAGTATGCCAAAAGTGACTCAAGAACTTGGCATCACGATCTGAAACAATAGTAGAAGGCATACCATGCAAACGAACTATCTCTTTGAAAAAGAGGTCAGCAATATGAACGGCATCATCAGTTTTATGACATGGTATAAAGTGAGCCATCTTAGAAAAGCGATCCACAACAACAAAAATGCTATCCCTCCCCTCTTAGTCCTGGGCAATCCTAAAACAAAGTCCATAGAAATATCTGCCCACGGAATAGAAGGAACAGGAAGAGGCATATATAAATCATGTGGATTCAAGCGAGACTTAGCTTTTTGACATGTAGTGCAGCGAGCCACAAACCGCTCAACATCTCGCCCATCTTTGGCCAAAAGAAGTGTGTGGCCAGAACGTCCTCCGTCTTCTTAGCACCAAAATGTCCCATCAAACCGCCTTCATGCGCCTCCTGTAACAACAAAAGACGAACGGATCCAACTGGAATGCATAGGCGGTTAGCTCTAAACAAAAACCCATCATTGATCACGAATTTATTCCATGCTTGTCCCTCTTTACAATGCAACAACACATCCTTAAAATTAGCATCAAAAGCATATTGTGCTTTAATAGTTTCAAGACCAAAGATGCGACAATCAAGTTGAGACAACATGGTATAGCGTCGAGACAAAGCATCAGCAATCACATTATCCTTCCCTTTCTTGTATTTAATGACATAAGGAAAAGATTCAATAAATTCAACCCACTTAGCATGTCTACGATTCAAATTGGTTTGACTACGAATATGCTTAAGGGATTCATGATCGGAATGAATGACAAATTTTTTAGGCCATAAATAGTGTTGCCACGTCTCTAAAGAACGAACAAGAGCATACAATTCTTTATCATACGTGGAATAATTAAGAGCAGGACCATTCAATTTTTCACTAAAGTAGGCAACAGGTTTGCCTTCTTGCATCAAAACACCACCAATACCAATTCCACTAGCATCACATTCCAGTTCAAAAGTCTTACCAAAATCCGGAAGTTGGAGTAATGGTGTGTGTGTAAGCTTGTCCTTCAAAAGATTAAAGGACTCCTCTTGTGATGGCCTCCAATGGAACACAACGCCCTTCTTTGTCAACTCAATCAACGGTGTCGCAATGGTGCTGAATTCCTTGACAAAGCGGCGATACAATCCTTCAAGGCCAAGAAAACTCCGCACTTGGGAGACCGTCGTGGGCGTGGGCCAACTCCATATCGCCTCCACCTTGGCTCTATCAACCTCAATTCCTTGTGGAGTCACAACATAGCCAAAAAAAGAGACTCGATCCGTGCAAAAGGTGCACTTCTCAAGGTTACCAAACAAACGTGCATCTCTCAAAGTATTAAAAACAACACGTAAGTGATTCAAATGGTCATCCATGGACTTGCTATAAATCAAGATATCATCAAAGTAAACGACCACAAATTTGCCAATGAAAGGACGTAAAACATCGTTCATTAATCTCATGAAAGTGCTAGGTGCATTAGTTAAACCAAAAGGCATAACTAACCACTCATACAAGCTGAACTTAGTTTTAAAAGCAGTTTTCTATTCATCACCAAGTTTCATTCTTATTTGGTGGTATCCACTACGCAAGTCAATCTTTGTGAAAATTATAGCACCACACAACTCATCAAGCATGTCGTCTAGCCTGGGAATAGGATGACGATACCTTATAGTAATGTTGTTAATGGCTCTACAATCTACACACATACGCCAAGAACCATCTTTTTTGGGAACCAAAAGAACAGGAATAGCACAAGGACTAAGGCTCTCACGTACGTACCCACGGTCCAAAAGGTCTTGGACTTGTCGCTGAATCTCCTTAGTCTCTTCGGGATTGGTCCTGTACACCGCACGGTTTGGCAAACTCGCTCCAGGGATCAAGTCAATCTGGTGCTCAATCCCTCGAATGGGTGGAAGTCCTGGAGGTATCTCATCAGGGAAAACATCTCTAAACTCCTGCAAAAGGTTAGTGACAGGAGCAGGCAAAGTGCAAGGCATATTATCAAGAGAAAATAAAACATCTTTGCACACAAAAGCATAGCATGTATCATTAACATCATCAATTCCAGCAAGGTCTGATTTTATGGCAAGCATAATAGAATTTTTCAAATGGACTACTTGCTGTTTTTTAGATTTATCATGTTTCTTTGTATCATTAGCAGCAGCAGCTCTCTCCCTATCGGCCTCTATAATCTCAGCTGGGGTCAAAGGCAGTAAAGTAACGTTCTTTCCCTTATGCATAAAAGTGTATTTGTTACTACTACCATGGTGTAAAGCATCATTATCAAATTCCCAAGGTCGACCCAATAAAAGAGAGCATGCTTGCATGGGAATCACATCACAATCAACATGATCAGCATAACCACCAATGGAAAAATGGACTCGGCATGTTTGCGTTACCTTAGCTTTTCTAGAGTCATTTAACCACTGAATATGGTATGGATGTGGATGCGGTCGCGTGGTCAAGCCAAGCTTCTTGACCAAATCAAAACTCACCAAGTTGTTGCAGCTTCCTCCGTCAATGATGACACGTGCGCGCCGGTTCTTGATTGCGAAGAAAGTCTGAAACAAATTATGGCATTGAAGCTTATCGGGCTGTTGTACCTGTGTGCTAAGGACTCACTGCACAATGATGCTCCGTAGCGTCGCTGTGGACGCCCCACGAAGGACCAGGTCGTCATCACCACCACCATTGTCGTCTGAGGCAGCAACAACATCATCATCCTCCTCGACATCCGAAGTGCTGATGTAGCCTCCATCTTCTATGGCGATGTATGCCTGTTGGCTAGAGCAATTCTTCTGCACATGACCAGGCCCATGGCAGCGGTGGCACTGAATGTCGGAGGAGCGGCCCGTGGAAACCACGGCAGAAGAACTCTTGGCTGGACCCTGCAAAGAATTTTTTGTAGAATCTGCAAGGCGTGTCGTGGAAGGTGGCTTCGGTGGCGCTGCTGCAAACTTGTTCACAGGTGGTGGAGGAGAATGAAAACTCGAAGAAGACTTGGGCAGTCCCATCGATGTAGTCGTTCGCGGCGTGTAGAAGGGTCGTCCGGTGCTTGCCTTCGTTGATTCCTTGCGTCCCTGCAATTCTTTTTCTGCAAGCATAGCAAGCTGGAACAACTGGTTGACAGTAGTAAAATCTTTATAATCAACAATGTCCTGAATTTCACGCCGTAACCCCCCGTAAAAATGACAAATCTTATCCTTCGTTTCTTCAACAACCCCACAACGCACCATACCCTTTTGAAGCTCAGCATAATAGTCCTGAACAGAACTATCACCTTGTTCCAAGCGCTGCAATTTTTTTTCTCAAATCACGTTTATATGAGGGAGGAACAAAACGATTACGCATAGCTTCTTTTAACCGCTCCCATGTATCAGGTTGTAAGCGCATGGTGAAGGACTACGGGTAGGCTACGCTAGTGCAAATTAATAAAAATTCTACCCGTAAACCAAGATCACTGCAGTTATAGATCACGGAATTACCACTAGACGCGCAGGTGCGGAATTGATGCAGCACGTCGGGGCAGAGTAGTCGTACTACGTCGATGCAGCACGTCGGGGCAGAGTAGTCGATGCAGCATATGGAATCTTACTCATGCGATCTCGCTCATCAGTTGTCGAAGGACACTGAGTCTTGCCAAGATTTATGCCATGAGACATGGGCAAGAACCCTTTCTTTGCCTCCTCCATGTTGAACCGTTTCAACACTTTGTCAATGTAAGTACTCTGGCTTAATCCTATTAGCCTTTTTGATCTATCTCTATAGATCTTAATACCCAAAATATATGCCGCTTCCCCTAAGTCCTTCATTGAAAAACTATTTTTCAGTGAGATCTTAACGGACTCGAGCATAGGAATATCATTTCCAATCAGTAATATGTCATCTACATATAAGATTAGAAATACGAGCGAGCTCCCACTTGCCTTCTTGTAAACGCAAGATTCTTCTTCGTTTTTGATGAAGCCAAACCCTTTGACCACTTCATCAAAACGAATGTTCCAACTCCGAGATGCTTGCTTCAATCCATAAATGGATTTTTGAAGTTTGCATACTTTTCTAGCATTGATTGGATCGACAAAACCCTCGGGCTGTATCATATACACGTCCTCGGTTAAATTTCCATTAAGGAAAGCCGTTTTGACATCCATCTGCCATATCTCATAGTTGAAATATGCAGCAATAGCTAGAATGATCCGTATAGATTTAAGCATCGCTACAGGCGAGAAGGTCTCATCGTAGTCAACTCCTTGAACTTGCCGAAAACCTTTTGCGACAAGTCGAGCTTTATGGATATGAACATTTCCATCCATATCAATCTTCTTTTTATAGATCCATTTGCACTCTATGGTTTTAACACCATCAGGCGGGTCAACCAAGTTCCAAACTTGATTGTCTCCCATGGATGCTATCTCGGATCTCATGGCACTTTGCCATTTCTCAGAGTCTGGGTCCATCATTGCTTCCGCATAGGTCGTAGGCTCATCATTGTCTAACAATAACATATCTCGCGCATTGCGGAGCCTTTCCGACCTTCGTGGTGGTGGGGCTTCCTTTGCCATGGGTTCCTCAACTTGTTCTGCCACGTGGGCATCATTCGTCGAGTCTTCCCCGATTGGTTCATCTTGAACCTCTTCAAGCTGCACCGTTCTTCCACTTGTCTCCCTGTTGAGAAACTCTTTCTCTAGGAAAACACCACTTCGAGCGACAAACACTTTGCCCTCTAGTCGGTTGTAGAAGTAATATCCAAAGGTTTCCTTCGGATATCCCACGAAAATGCATTTATCCGACTTGGGTGTGAGCTTGTCCGACTGTAGTCGCTTGACAAACGCCTCACATCCCCAAATCTTTAGAAAAGACAAACTGTGACTCTTCCCAGTCCATATCTCATATGGTGTCTTAACTACGGATTTAGACGGTACCCTATTAAGTGTGAAAGCTGCTGTTTCTAGAGCGTAACCCCAAAATGACAATGGTAGATCTGACTGGCTCATCATCGATCGAACCATGTCCAACAAGGTCCGATTACGCCGCTCGGATACCCCATTTCTTTGAGGCGTTCCGGGCGGTGTTAGCTGTGGAACAATTCCGCAACTCTTCAGATGATTGCTAAATTCATGACTCAAATACTCGCCACCACGATCAGATCGCAGAGCCTTAATTTTCTTGGCACGTTGATTTTCAACCTCATTCTGGAACTCTTTGAACTTTTCAAAAGTTTCAGACTTATGCTTCATTAAGTAGACATAGCCATATCTACTAAAATCATCAGTGAAAGTTATGAAGTAATGAAATCCACCTCTAGCAGTCGTGCTCATTGGTCCACATACATCAGTATGTATGATTTCCAACAAGTCTGATGCCCTCTCAAAAGAACCTTTGAAAGGTGACTTGGTCATCTTACCAAGCAAACAAGCTTCACATGTCTCGTATGATTCAAAATCAAACGAAGTTAGAAGACCATCATCATGGAGCTTCTTCATGCGCTTTTCACTTATGTGACCCAAACGACAATGCCAAACATAGGTGGGATTCAAATCATTAGGTCGAAGTCTTTTAGCATTTATGTTAAAGATGGGCGCATCATCAAGATTTAAAATAAATAACCCATTCACAATGGGCGCAAAAGCCACAAACATTTCATTTTTAGAGATCAAACAACCATTGTCTTTACTTGCAAATGAATAACCATCTCTCATCAAACATGAGGGGGATAAAATGTTTCGACTCATACTAGGAACATAATAACAATTATTCAATTCCATAATAAATCTTGAAGGAAGCTGAAGTTGCATGGTGCCGACGGTCAACGCAGCAACCCTTGCTTTATTTCCGACGCGAAAATCAACTTCACCTCTTGCGACTCCTCTACTTCTTATTAGCCCCTGCATCGAGTTGCAAATGTGAGCAACTGATCCGGTATCAAATACCCAAGAGTTAATAGGAGAATCAGCGAGAAAAATGTCTAAAACATTTATGACAAGTGTACCATGGGTGGAAGTCTTACTTCCAGCATTCTTCTTGCATTCCTCGGAATCCATGTACTTCTTGCAGTTTCTCTTCCAATGGCCAGTCTCTTTGCAATAGAAGCATACTGTCTCAGCTCCAGGTCCAGCATTAGGCTTAGGCGTTGGCTTGGAGATCATATCTTTAACCTTGCCCTTATTCTTTGCCCATGGCTTCTTACCCTTTTTCTTGAAGCTAGACTTGTTCTGCACAGCCATCACATGGCTAGGCCCTGCACACTTCTTGATGTCACTCTCTGCTCTACTAATTTTTGGGCCTATTGCAACGACGCCGAAACGTTGCAATAGGCCCAAAATGGTTGCAATAGCACCTGTTGCAACGCTAACTTTTCGTTGGGAGGCGTGGCAAGAAGTTGCGTGGTCTAAAGTTTGGGCCACGATATTTCGGTTCGTTGCAATAACGTTTACCTATTGCAACGCAATAAAGCATTGCAATACATAGTTTATGCAACAATGTATTGCGTGGCAAAAACAACTATTGCCACGTAAAGAATTCGTGGTAATAGGACATAGTGATATTGCCACGCAAAGAATTCGTGGTAATAGATTCAATTGCCACGCACATACTTTGGTTGCAACAGCCTCTATTGCCACGCTTGCTATTTTCGTTGCCATAGCTTCTAATGCAACGCTTGTTCTTTTGTTGCTGTAGACTTTTTTGGTACGCTGTTTTTTCGTTGCTATAGCATATATTGCCACGCCAAAAGTTGAAGGGAATAGTGTATATTACAACGTATTGCTTTAGTAGCAACAAGAATTATTGCAACGCCATTAATGTTTGTCACAACAGGAATCAACCGATGTAGTAAAATCATTATATCAAAATAGAATTTGTTGCTACACATATCTGAAATGAAACCAACTTTATTTGTGACAATAATTTGAAGTTGTATTACAAGCATCACTAAAATGTCCCTAGCTATCACTGCATTGAAGCTTGGCTTGACCTCGCTGAATAGCTTGAATTGACCTTAGCTTCCCATGGCTTGAGCACTGCACTCAATTTGTTCCTTCCTCCTGAATAAAATCATTCAAAATGGCATATGCATCAGTTGTTCAGCTCATCACGACAGTAACACATTGTAAATGGAATAAATTTTTATAACATGAATACATATGTTCATTACTGCATCAATGCAGCTGTTTAGAGATATAGACATGATTGTCAAAATATGTAAAGCTTAAGAACCACCAGAAAGGTAGATGATGAATAACCCAACCAAAAAATCAAGAACATGTATCCTCAGCAATATGTAGAGGTATATATATGCAGTAAAAGGTAGAGTACAGTTATAGCCACAAGATTATTTTACCTGTACAAAAAATAATGTGAAGTGCACTAACAAGAAACATTTGTATAGAGAATTTGTCATTCAGAGCATACCATATAGCATGGCCAAATAATTAAACCATCAGCCAGAATAGTCATTCCAACTAATCCACATGCCAAAGGATACTTTCAGCCTGATCAGCTGTGATTTTTAGGCTGTGGTGGCGGATCCAGGAATTTCGGAATGTGTATTCGAAGTTACAAAAAAAATTTCACGTAATTCATTGAGCCTATGCTGTTTTCTGAACCTCTAGCCCTAGTACATCTGCAAAAGGCTCTAGGAGATTTGCTCGCAGCTAGTGTTGATATCTCTTTTATAGTAGATATATCAATCATGTTCTGTCTCCTTCGATGTCTGAATTTTGTTAGAATTCCTTGGTAGCTCATATCACAAATTTACTACCTATGTTTACACTTTACAGATGTGTCCTACACCCTACACTTCTGCCAAAACTTGTTTACTAACATCAATTGTCAGCAGTAGTAAACTGATGCAGAAAATTGAACCAAAAAAAGGCATGATTACAGCTTGAACCAGGTCAAATGCTACAGCTTGTTTGAATTAAGAGCTTGTATAAGTTCGGCCTAAGCAAATTAATCATCAAAACACATAAAAAGCTAATTCATCATCTTAACCCCCCAACACTGGAAAAAGAAATAAGTTTCTGGTTAAAACTCTGTACTTGACAATTTTCTTAATAAAATTAGGGGCTAGAATCCTGATTTGAAAAACAAAACACGTGCAGGTTAAGAAAACATTACCTCCGGCAATATATTCAACATTGCCCTTGCTGGCCAACTCATCATACCTGCAAAGAAAAAACCCAGATTATTTAGTAATTGCTTGCACAACATGAGAATGCTATATGTCTTCTAAAAAATGTCATGATCACATGATCACATAATGTCATTAATTAAAAAACAGCGCAGTGCACTGGCAGACATTTCACTAAGTGCTGAATAACAACGCAACATTACATGTTCATTTCAAGAAGTTAGTCGCAGACCGCGCAGAGTAAGCAACCACATGACGCTTCCCTTGAAAACCTTTCAGACCACCATCACAACTTCAATTGAATAGCAAATGGCCATTCTAACACGGAACCTCAACTGAAAGCAAGACAAACTACACAAATTGGTCAACCCTATTCTATTTCCAACACATTGTCCCAAAGAAGACAACAATAAGATTTAATCTCATACTTAACATGGGATTATAGACTTAAAAAGCGAAATTGCTTTACTATTACCAGCACAAATTGGTTCCACACAATACACAGAACAGGTAGTATCGTTCAAGAAATGGCCGCAGACCAAAAAAAGCAATACCTTTTGGAGCCGCTTCTGCAGCTGCAGCCTGTAAGATCGGATCATCCTCTCCTCACATTCGGACAGCACCCGCACTCGTAGGTAATCTGTTCCTCCTTGTGGCCGATTGAACTGAATTTGAGCCTAGGGAAGCTGCTGGATATCGCCCATCACTTGCACTCCCTGTTTCATTACAAGATCATTAGCAAGAATAACAACTAACCTGAAACCAATAAAGACTTCGTGGGATGCCAGTCGACACTTTTAACATCCCAACCATGGCCTGGCTGAGTTTGAAGGCAAATACAGGTTACTTGACAAAAAATAACAAAAGTAATAACACACAATAGCTTCACACATGCAAGCATCAAGAAGTTCAGGGCTCATAAGAAAAGTTTAGCAACATTACCAGTTAAAGATCTTTCTTCTTGGCATCTTGCAAAGTCCCAAACCTTCACAGTTGTGTCATCAGAACATGAACAGAACTTCAAGTCTGTTCTACAAAAGCTGTTTAAAGTATGTGTTTTAATAGGGAATAAACACTAACTTGGTATGCTAAAGTAACAAAAGCACATAGTACAGTCCTCACCTTACGTCACGAACCGATTCTCTGTGAGCTGTTTTATTCACTTTAACGTTGTTCATGTTACTTTGCCAATACCTGCAAAAGAATTCAAAACATGCAGTTAACAGGTTAAACAATGCACAGATTAATATGGTAATTTTTAAGGGCCGGTGTCCAGCAATGGTAGAGAAAAAGGGCCAACATACTTGATTGCACCACCATCATCGCCCGTAACCATCCAGTTTTCATTGTTACTCCAAACCATTGATCTCACAGCTTGGTCATGAGCCTATTTATCAAGTTCCTCCAAAAAATAAGTCAAGTTTACAGACATATTAGTAAGTCTACCAGCTAACTAATGCGGAACTACCTGAAGAATCATTTCAAAATTAAAAGATTGCCCATTCCATAGGGTGAATTCACCACTCTGTGATCCAGTAATAAGCCGGCGACCTGTAGGAGTCCACTTTATCCACACATAACACTATGTTAGACTCCAACAGGGCCAAAAAAAAAGGAAACATGGATAAATCAAAGTGGAACATTGACAGCAGTTTTCACCAAGATCATAACAATATGATAGAGGTTTGGCATGGACTGAGTGATCAAACTGGTCTACTAACACTGTAAACTTTTGCGAAATTTCAAACAGTGTGTGGATCTAAGCAGCAGATTTTAATATTGCATTGCCGTTAATCCTTCAATAAGTCTACCATCCAGAAGATGAGGTTAACCGACAAATGCAAATATTTAAGGACCACAAACAACTTCATAGATATTTGGTTTTCAATCCAAATGATAAGAATAACTGGCTAGATATGTGGATCTAAGCAGCAGTTGGTCCTGCTCGTGGAGGAGCGCGTCCGTGAGGGGGTGGAGCGCGGCGGACGCGGAGGCAGACGCAGCCGCCGCCGCGCGAGCGGTGTCGACGAGCGCGGCGCGCACGGAGGAGTCCTGGTCCCGGACGCGGCGCAGCGCGGCCGCGAGGATGCGCGGGACGAGGGGCGCGACGGCATCGCGCGGGTGGGAGGCGGCGACGAGCGCGAGGGCGCGCAGCGCGTGGCGGCGGAGGGGGGTCTTGTCGGTGGGGCGCGCATCGGAGACTGCGGAGACGAAGGCCGGGAGCTCGTCCGTGGCCAGGGCCCGTGCGATGGCCTCGAGCTCGGCCGCCGCAATGGCCTCGGTGTCGCGGAGGAGGGAGGGGAGGAGGCGACGGTGACGCGGCGGCGGAGGAGGGAGGGGAGGAGGCGACGGCGGCGCGGCGGCGGAGGAGGGAGGGAAGGAGGCGGGGGTGGCGCGGCGGCGGGGAGCGATGGCTCCGTGGCGAGGGAGGCGGAAGAATGAGGTGGGGGAGGCAGCCGCACCGCACGGATTCACCCCGGGGGGGGCACGGATTCGGGGGCCTCTCAATGATGCGCATGATCCAAACAATTTGGGCCTTACGATCTTCAATGAGTAAGAGAAGAAAACTTGAGAAAAGATCTAGGTCATTCATTTGTATGAAGTTGGATTACTTTGGTACACAAATCTGGGTGGACTTAGATTTGGCATGACTGTGGTGGTGGTTGAAGGGGTGGATTTAGTAAAAAAATTTGGTGTATTATAGAGTAGGGTAGATTCTGTATTTTAAACCCAATTACTAATATATATATATATATATATATATATATATATATATACATACACACACACACATACACACTATACCTAATATATAGCAGATTTTTTGCAAAAAATGTTGGGTATTCAGCTGAATATCCATGAATTACTGTAGATCCGCCCCTGGACCTGACCAACAATTAAATTTCTGGAGTACGTTGAAAAGCTGGTTGTCTGAAAACTTTCCTGAAGCACTCAAAACTTAGTAAAGGTGTTTCCGAATTTCAGATAAAATCAGCAGAGGATGATCTTGGTTTCAAGCTCCCTATACCCACAAAGCTATTGTACCGCTTTTGCAATGGTCAGCTGAACCATTATGACTGGATAGCTAAACAAAAGCCCACGAATCAAAAGAGTTGCAATAGAATACCATATTGCAACGAAACACACTACTCTATAACAACAAAATTTACACGTGGCAATATAAATATGTTATTGCATCGATTTAGTTTTTCGTTACAATACGCAACTACCTACTGCAACGCCGTTGAAGATTATCCCAACGAAAAAACATCGTGGCAATAGTATCACCCAATAGCAACGAAATTATATATGGTTGCAATAGGAGCAAATAATTGCAACGAAAATCAACACTAACGCAACAGAATAGTGTCGTGGCAATATATCCAACCTATTGCAACACTTTTTCAAAATGGTTGCGATAACACCTACCTATTGCAACGACATTCACAAATATCGCAATGCAATATAATAGTGGCAATAACGTCCACCTATTGCCACCGTTTTGGCAAAACGTTGCAATAAATCCTACCTATTACAACCAAATTGGTGGCGTTGCAATTTCTTTCGTGGCATTAGGCCGAAAATCTAGTAGTAATTTTGAGCATCCCACAAAGCTCATTAAGGCCCTTTTCCACCCCATGCATATGGTAGTTCGAAATGAAATGTCCATAGCTAGGTGGAAGAGACGCCAAAATGAAATCAGTTGCCAACTCTTGGCTAATTGGAAAACCAAGTTTATCCAAAGTCTGACTGTAACCAACCATTTTGATCACATGTGGGCCTACGGGTGCACCTTCTGTTAACTTGCATTCCAGAAAAGCCTTAGAGACATTGAACCTTTCAGTCCTGGCCTGTGTCTGGAACATGTCCTTAAGCGCCATGTCATACGCTTCCTGATCCTCAAACTGCTTTTGAAGGTCAGGTTCCATGCATGCAAGCATAAGACAGCTAATCTCAAGAGAGTCATCACATGCTTTCTTGTAGGCATTTTTAACAGCAGCAGCCGCATTGTCAGCAGGCTCTTCTGGGATTGGGGTGTCCAGAACGTTTTCCTTTTTATCTGCCCTGAGAACAATTCTCAGGTTACGGACCCAGTCCGAATAGTTTGTTAAATTTAATTTTTCTTTCTCAAGAATCGATCGCAAAGCAAAAGGGTGTGCGCGGTTGTTAGATGCCATTGATCTACAACAGAAAATGCAAAATACTAAGACAAATAAAACCATGATAGAGTAAACTGTATTAAACAAATTTAATAGAATGTACTCCCACTAAAATCAATATCCCTCTATTGATTCTTAGCGATTCAAGATCCGCAATTAACTAGTCTACTAGTGAGCTTTTGCATCACCGCTAGGAGACAAGGTAATTCGGTAAGTAACACCTTTACTAATCATATCTCTATATGACTCTTGTTGTTGGGTGACATCTCTATGCCTCGGCGTCCAACCTTTATGCCCCAAGGTCCATAACCTTTATGATAACCTTGTTAAGTTCACCAACCCTTATGCATGTATGTATCTGATACAAACCCATCTAGTCAAGGAAAGTCGATGGTGCCCTAATTTTATAGACCCACCATCAATTTACAAGACATGGGATGGTGCAGAGTTTAGTTGGGAGGGCATATGTTTAACTTAACATTTTGTGAGGGATCGTTATACTTCTACCATTCAAACATGCATAGGAGTAAAACAATAGGAATAGCATTCACACAGTTGTGACTCAGTATGGCCCATTTTCTCATGGTGATCTCCATCGCCATAGAATCTGTCCACCATGATGATCTCCATCTCCATGGTCAATGTGTGCCATCCCTCCAAGTGATGTGTCCTCCAAGTACTAATATAAGCTATTACTCATAACAGCTAGTAATAAAATACATGGATACAAGGCATCATCACAAGTCGGCACGCAGGCCGTTAATACAATACTTTGACAACACAATGGCTCCAGCCGTGTTGCCGAACCCATGACACGCAGGTCATGAAAATATTACAAACATGCATCACATACACATTAGGCCATACTGGTCACATATATCCTGCAAAAACAAGTTATGCATAGATTCGCAATCTACTGGATAAGGGGGTCGAGGGGGTTTCCCCCCGCGGGGTTCGAAGGGGCAGCGCCCCTCGCGGTATGCAATTTTTACTTAGGATTTTGATCGGCAAATCATATTTACCCCAAATCGACTATTGTTCCGATTCGACCAATTTGCATTGATCTTCGCGTGCCGCAACCGGTTTTACGTGTCACTGTCTACCCCGATAGTGATACCGACCGGTAGGGGTATGTTGTGGCACGACCTTAGCAGCACAATCACGGAATATCGATTATCAATCTAGGTTCCGATTCGACCAATCATATTGATCTTCGCATTCCGCAATCGGTTTTACGTGTCACTGTCTACCCCGATGGTGATACCGACCGGTAGGGGTATGTTGTGGCACGACCTTAGCAGCATGATCACGGAAACCAGATCTATCCATTACCAGAACTATACAATCGATCACATCGATCATAACGACTTACATATCGCCATATGCAAATCACCCGAACCTATAACATGACAGCAATGGCTCTGATACCACTGAAGGACTACGGGTAGGCTACGCTAGCGCAAATTAATAAAAATTCTACCCGTAAACCAAGATCACTGCAGTTATAGATCACGGAATTACCACTAGATGCGCAGGTGCGGAATTGATGCAGCACGTCGGGGCAGAGTAGTCGTACTACGTCGATGCAGCACGTCGGGGCAGAGTAGTCGTACTACGTCCTCGTCCACGTCGTGGCGTCCCACGTACAACTCCTCTATTGCGGTTCGTCCAAACGCTACAGATGCAGCGCCGCCAAAAGGTATCCACACGTACGGGAGGAAGCGACGCACGCCGGATTACTAGATCCGCGCGAGCGCCCAGGGCGTGGGAGGGGTGGCGGCCAGGGTTTGAGGAGGTCACGGAATCTTCAACCCTGTGCGCCCTTGCCCTCCTTTTATAGACGTCCTTACAATGGGTTTCTACGAATGGAGGCCCATTAGGACTCAATACCCAGTCTAACCCGGATCCAATCCGAATTAGGCTTCAGCCCTTAAGTGTGTGACCCTATAGGTTCACGTATGTTTAGACATGACGCGAGTATACCTACTCGGTCAATAGTTGGTAGTGTCCTCTAGCAAGACGTGCCAACTCCTAAACATACACAAAGATCATATCGGACGAACCATCACAACTTTATGTACATGCCAATCCCTTTGCCTCACGATATTTGGTCGAGCTCCAAGCTGACCACTCTTTCTCGATCCTGTGATCCGGAATCCCTTACTAGGTTAACTCTTAACCTTAAGTAGCATGGCCATGCATTTCTGGATCCGATCACTCGAGGGGCCCAGAGATATCTCTCTCAGGTAGAGAGGGGAAAATCCCATCTCGACTGACCATGCCTCGTAGCATGCTTCATGACAAACCCGAAAACTACCTTTATAACTACCCAGTTACGGAGTAGCGTTTGATAGCCCCTAAGTAGGTCGATTCACATCTCAAGTACATGCGACAATCTCAGGTCTAAGGACAAGGCGTACACATTGTGTAGAGAGAGAACCATAAGTATAATTGTTATGTCTCATGTTGGGTCGGTCCAACCCCATGTTCTAAACATGTGTCCACATTATTGGTTTGACATCTCCATGTCTATGACCTGTGAAACATGGTCATCAACCAACACATGTGCTAATCCATTATTCACGTGTGTCCTCACATGAACTCCGACTAGGGACAACTTTAGAATAACCATATAAGTAAAGAGTTTCACAAACAAGTCACATACTTGTTAATCAACACAAAGGCAATATTCAAGGAACATTTATTAAATCATGGATACAACGAAATATCATCATCTCTATGATTGCCTCTAGGGCATATTTCCAACACATGGTACCCAGTTCATTCCACCAGATAATAGCAAAGTCCTTAAACTCACTAGTAGCTTGTCTAACTCTATGTTGTTCAGGAACCAAGTGAGAATTAAACTTCTGCTCTACCGTCATCTTCCAATCAAGATATATTTCAGCATCATAAAGACCAGAAAAAGATGGAATGGTAATTTTGACTTTAGCAAAAGGGTCGTCGTTACCATGACGGTTCTGGTTATTACCTCCCATACCATGTCGGTTTTGCTGAAGACGCCGACGTAGTCGTTCATCTTGTGTCGCCCGCTGATCAATGTTGCCATCCGCATCATACACTGTGTCAGCATCATGATGATGGCTGTCATTGACAGGTGGCAGGCGTGCCTCCAATGTGTCCATCCGACCAGTGAGGTCAGCCATCCGCCGCTCCACCCGCTCAATGCCTTCCGTGGTGTTCAACTGGGCAATGGCGGCGACGATGGTGTCCATTCTCGCGCCGAGATTAGTGAGTGAAGCATTTTGTTTGTCGAGCGCAGCTTGTAGCTGGGTGCGACTAACACACTCGTTGAAATTGTCCGATGTCCTGTCCCCTTCGTCTCCTGCCATGGTTAGTGGAAACACAGGGAAAACAAAAGGATTATCCCTATCAACTACAAAGTAAGGGCAGTGGGAACCCGCAAAGGAGGTGGCTTACCAAGCTCTTACAAGTGTTCTTACCAAAGCAAGACAAAGGATACCTGGAGAGTGTGATCCGGCGATTGCAAGGGTCAAAAACTGTGCTATCCGGAAGTAGGTATATGGAGCTTGGCAGGCCAAATATGTTAGTGGAACACAAATCAATAACAGATAGTAATGCTGAATAAATGTCCAAAGCACTGGTCCTAGTTGCTAGTTTAAATGTGTCCTATATCAGTTAGGATATGATGAACAAGGAGTCAAGACCAGAATAGTAAAGCAAAGACAGCAACAAAGATGGCCAGGCAATAAGAAACTTAATTCAGTATAAGCACAAAACAAATGAAGCTATGTCACCTAAAACTGTGCTCTGTCACGGTTTTTTTTGGGCACGGATAGCACTCTCAGCACTATAAGCCCAGGTGCCGAAATTTTTCTTTTTTTATTTTTTATTTTATTTTTTTCACAAAGCAGAGCACAAAAATAGGAACCACACAAAGTTTTACCTCAATCTAATGTAAGGTGTGGCCTATAGAAAATGATGAATGTGCTGTAAATTCGGTGATGAAATTTCGGAGCTCGAGTACTGCACTTTCCAGGCTGAATTTGGGAAAAATAAATTTGCCAAACCCAACAAAGCTGGGGAGTTTCAGATGCACAATTCAATTTCACCTAATTTGAAAAAAAATCGCCTGATTTCGAGTCCGTATGAGAAAGTTACAGCCGTTTGAAGGAGGGCCTCCGAGTTATGGTTGCTGTGGAGGCCGAAACGAAATCGGGTGGAGGAAATTGGTGGAAATTGGGGGTGGAAGCTCAGGGAAAGGTGGGGGATGGTGCTGGGTGATCACGAGATGCGATGGATGACTCAAAAACAGAGGGTGGGATATGGGTGGGAAAACAAAAGTTGACGGCTAGGGTTTGTATGAGAGGTAGCGGAAGCAAGATAACCCGAAACAAAACACGATCTAAACCAGCAACACAACTCGACTAAGGACGCAAACTCAACACTACGGACTCTGAAATCAAATTGTGCAAAAGGCTAAACGAGATCTGGGATAGGGAACAACCTATGACTACAAAATTTTTTTGTAGGGCTTTTTCTTGGACTCAAGGATGAAACCGAAAACAACAGAAGTAGGGTAAACTCGAACCTGAAGGAACACCTGAAGCTCTGATTACCACTTGATAGGAACGGGGTCCCGAAATTCCAACAGGTTCTGGATATGTTCGATTTGATGGAGGCGCGACACAAATCGATCCGGCTTCCGAACAACACGTTCCGAACCCCGCAATCGCAACACCACGTCTCCTCAGGTTATCAACCATGCGCAGCCCGGTTGACCTCGCCAAGAAGGCTAATTCTCGCCTGCGAATCGAAGAACACAAGCAAGAACAAGGAAGAACACAACTGATTGCAGATGTATTGGTTTAGCACTCGAAAAGTTGGGGTCTCACAAACCGATGAACGGCGAAACTGTTCAAAGACAGAATAATCTAAGCAAAACCCAAACCCTAATAGTGGGGGTGGTGGCTGGATATAGAGGAGTGAGGGGCGTGCAAAACCCCTGGACGCGCCCTAATGGGCTCCAACACGATACAAAGCCAAACGGCCCAAAAGACGGTGGCGCAGCACCCTGACAGATTCTGAATGCCCACTTGTTTCGATGATTCCTGTTGACTCAGAAGGAATTTTTACATGGGACCAGAGCCATTGGAAATTTCACCTTCTCAGCTTTCCATCCATATGTAGAACGTCCAAAACGGAGCCCGGATGCGATCTGGGCGTCCATTTTAGTGCGGCCTGGTCCTGGACTCCGAATTGAATTCGAAGTCGGCTTGAGTTGGGCCTCCAACATGATTCGACCGCCCTTGCTGGACATGTGCACCACGTAGCCCTTCTCCAAGTACTTCCAGGTCCTCTCCATGGTTCCTAATCATAATTAAATCATTAGGTAGCAATCGATTCTCAAATGAACAAAAAGAAGTACTTAGGAACGAGCTCACCTGTAAATTCAATTGTCGGGCGCGAGCTCTAGTGATTGGTCCTTGAATGTCAAGTGGAGGAGTGTTGTGTGTATCCGAAGAAGTGATGTCCTCATCAGGTAAAGGGGAAGAGAGAGAGACGACCGGTTGTGGGCCAAGACTAATGGGCTGATTGGGGAATAAAATGAATATTTTATATATTTACAAATATATGCGCACACACATCAAATTATATGGGGATATATGTAAATATATTGACATAAATACATGTGCATAGATGCATGCACTAAAATAATAAAAAATGATGGGTACAGTAGAAAGTCCAAATTTAAATAGAGTAACTAGCTTTAATGTACAAGAGGTTTATTAGTAAGCCACCCTAGCGTAGCATGTTACATGTCCCCATAAAATAAAATGGAATAATTTTATTTGAAGAAATGAAAGGAAAAACAATACAAGGATGTTTCCATGGGCAATGGAAGGGTTACGTTATGAGGAAATATTAACCGATATGAAGAGTCCTGCACATTCATTGTAGTCTCTACCTTATGGAATGAACAACGCCTTAACCATACGGTAGTGTAGTTGTTCACGATAGGCGAGCGGCTATGGAAATGTAAATTACAGTACATCAGTACTTCTATAACATGTGATGTGATTTAACTAGTTGTAATATTGAAAATATTTGCAAGCAAACATCAGGCATGCCGGTACCCATTAGATTGAAATTGCGTTACGGTGTTGGCACCATTCATGAAGGTCCATACGGTGTTGACTTGAGCAATTTTCCGTAGGCCACTCTGGTACACCCAGACGGCGGGAATGCATCAATCGTAGATGTAATGTACTGGCTCACCCGTAGCTTCTCCTTGGACCTTGGGTGCGTAGCATCATCATATAAGGGCTTTAGAGCTGGTCTCCCATGCATATTAGACGGGAGTTGAGAAGACTGATGCACACGGTTGTGTGGAAGGACTTTCTTAAATGCTGCCAGCGTCGTGGATTCGAGTGTGTGCTGCTTGTGCAACCATGCCCAAAGGCGATGTTACAGAGGGTGCGGGGGATGTTGCTCGTGACGAGACTAACACTGTACATGCAGCAAAGGAAAATCAATCACCTCATGATGAGCCTATAGAACAAGGTGATGAAGGAGAGCATATAGATTACATAGTGTGTCAAATGGAGTGTGATGACCAGATGGCCTGGGTTGAAGAGGAAGCTGTACAGGTGGACGATGAAGGCAGTTCCGATGCGGATGAAGCTCCTATTCCCGAGGAATGGAACAGGTTTGACACTAAAAGTGTTGCTGCTTATGATGAGCATGAATCACCATAGGAGTACCATGGCACAAAGGTTCGGTTGCACTTAATATTTGCTAACAAGCATCCTTGCTGGATACCATTAGGTGGAAGCGGCGAAATCCTGCGTCAACACCAGGGCTTTGGCGTTGGCAGCCGCAAGTGTGGGTGGCGATGCGGGTGTGGCGGTCTCGACCCCGCGACCACCACCACCGCGACGCCCGACCCCGCGACCACCACCACCGCGACGCCCGACCCCGCGACCACCACCACCGCGACGCTCGCCCCCGCGACCACCACAACCGCGACGCTCGACCCCACCACCACCGCCACGACGCCCGATCTCATCATCGACATCGGAGTCCACCACGCCACCACAGCGGGCAGCCCAGGAGCGCAGGCCGCGACTGCCGCCCACGCCCTGCTGACAGCCCTTGGCACGCTCCGACGAGAGCTGGCAGATCTCCGTGGGGCCGTGCAAGACTTGCGAGAGGCTCGAAGTCGACAGACCCCCCCGATGGTCGTATCGGAGCCCGCGTTGGAAAGGGCGGATAGCCGTGGTGCCCCTGCGTCTAGCCACATCCCGCGGCGACACGCAAACCCGGAGTCTCCGCTTTCTGCAGGTTTGCAGCAGGCGGTGTGGCCAGAGGATTTTAAGTTCCCTAGCGCCATCGACCTGTACAAAGGCAACACGGACCCTCGGAAGTTCGTGCGCGTATACGAGACCGCTATCGAAGCCGCTGGCGGAGACGACACTACGAAGGCGAAGGAACTTCCCCTCGCGTTACAAGGAGTGGCACTTTCTTGGTTTTTCTCCATCAAGCCAAACTCCATCTACACCTGGGAGCAGATCCGTGACTGCCTCTACAACAGCTTCCAAGGAAACTACGTCGAGCGCGTCGGCGCGGAGCAGCTCTTCGCCGTCAAGCAGAAACCATCGGAGAGGCTCCGTGACTACTACAAACGCTTCTCTAAGGTACGCTGCCAGGTCACGGATGTCAACGAAACAACCATCATCAATGCAGCAATACAGGGTCTTCGCCCAGGGCCGCTCGCTGAATATAACGCGCGGAAGCCAGTCAAGTCGGTGGCGAAGCTCTTCGACAAAATGGAGGAGTACGCCCGGGCAGAGGAAGATGCGCGAAGGCGCAAGGATGATGACTCCGACACCGCTCGAGCGGAGGAGTTGTCGCAAAAAGGAAACGTGAAGGGCGACTCGAGAGAAAAACACAAGCAAGCATTCGGGGGAGACGCTTCCGAACGCGTTGACGCCGGGGAGTACAAGAATTCATCGAGCGACAGGCGCAAGCCCCGGCGTAACCAGCGAAGGTTCCACAAGGCGCGCCACGTCTTCGCCACACAGGGCGTTCCCCGAGAACCTATCCTTGCCCCGCGACCGGGTAGGAGACCAGGAGGAAGCCGCGACGCGAGACCACGCGCGGGGCAGGAAATCCTGGACTATGGCAGATGGTGCGAAGTGCATGGCTATGGTGACCACTTCACGCGAGCATGCATTGAACTTATGGCGCTGCGACAGCCGACAGCTCGAGTTTGGGCCTTGGAAGCGCTGACTGCTGCAGCAGCCCACGTGCAGCCGCCGCAAGGAAGTTCCCCGCAAGACGGGACCCCAGGAGGGACCCAGCACAGCATCATTAGCGTCATCTCTGGAGGCTCCTCGTCGAGAACCCCCTCGGCGCAACCACCCCCGGGGATGCCGCACTGCAACATCAACTTCACACCAGCCGACGCCCAGGGCATGGAGTTCCCCCATCAAGATCCTTTGGTCATCCAGGCCGACATTGCAGGCCGCGACGTCAGGCGCATTCTCATTGACGGAGGAAGCTCGGCAAACATCCTGTTCGTGAAAGCCCTCGATCGCATGGGAATACCTCGGAGTCGCTTGAGACCATCGGAGACCCCTCTCCAAGGTTTCGGCGGCCAGCCCCTGATGGCCTTGGGTCAGGTGCGCCTCCGAGTCTCCTTGTCCCATGCCGACAATGCCAGAAGCGAGGACGTCTTCTTTGATGTCGTGGACATCCCGCACCCATACAACGCCATACTGGGCCGACCCGCCATCAATTCCTTCGAGGCGGTACCGCACCACGCCTTTCTGTGTATGAAGCTCCCGGGCCCACGGGGTGTCATCACCTTCTTCGGCGACCAGGACCTCGCTAGGCGTGTTGAAGCCAGTGCCAGAAGTCCACACCGCAAGGTGCACGTCCTCGCTGACATATCCAAGGCGGACACGCCATCCGCTCCAGGATGGACACCTAAGCCCCGACCGAAGAGCGGGGTCAAAAGGGTACCCCTCCAAGCGGAGGGGCAGTTCATGTCCATCGGCGAAGGTCTCCCTCTGGAGGTGGAGCAAGACTTACTACGGGTCCTTCGGAGTAACGCAGATGTCTTCGCGTGGTCCCCGGAGGATATCAAAGGTGTGGACCGCGCACTCATCGAGCACAACTTGGCGGTCCGCCCCGACACCAAGCCGATCAAGCAGAAGCTTTGCCGTATGTCCATGGACCGCCAGCAAGTGGCCAAGGTGGAGGTGACGAAGCTTTTCCAGGCTGGAGTTATTCGCGAAGTCCAGCATCCGTACTAGCTTGCCAATCCGATGCTGGTCAAGAAAGCCAGCGGCGCCTGGCGAATGTGCATCAACTTCACCGCTCTCAACAAGGCATGCCCGAAGGACGACTACCCTTTGCCACGCATAGATCAACTGGTCGACGCCACCGCAGGGTGTGAGCTCATGAGCTTCCTCGACGCCTACTCTGGCTACCACTAGATCTACATGGCCAAGGACGACGAGGGTAAAACCAGCTTCATTACGCCGGTTGGGACGTTTTGCTTCGTCAGGATGCTCTTCGGCTTGAAGAACACGGGTGCAACCTTCACCGGCCTCGTCGCGCTGGCATTAGCCGCTCAGCTTGGGAGGAATGTGGAGGCCTACATCGACGATGTGGTAGTGAAAACCAAGCAGCTTACCTGCCATGGTCAGGACCTCCAGGAGACCTTCGACAACCTCAGGAAGGCGGGCATCAAGCTCAATCCAGACAAGTGTGTTTTCGGCGGGCAAGCTCTTGGGCTTCCTCGTGTCCGGACGAGGCATCCAGGCGAACCCCGACAAGGTCGACGCCATCCTGGGCATGGAACCACCCAAGACGACGAGGGAGGTCCAGAGGCTAGCCGGCCGCATGGCGGCCTTGAGCTGCTTCTTGTCTAGGGCAGCGGAACGAGGCTTGCCATTTTTCAAGACTCCGCGGTTGCGACGGGTTTCATTGGGATGACGATTGTGCAAAGGCCTTCGACGACCTCAAGAAACACCTCGCAAGCCTTCCCACTCTAGTTGCCCCAGCACCAGAGGCTCCCCTCCTGCTCTACCTTGCCGCCTCAGCGACGGCGGTCAGTGCTGTCCTTGTCCTCGAAGAGGGTGCTCTCCAACGACCCGTGTATTTCATCTCCGAAGCCCTCCAGGGCGCCAAGACGCGGTATACGGAACTCAAAAAGCTCACCTACACGCTGGTCATGGCCTCAAGAAAGCTCCGACACTACTTCCTGGCCCACCCGATAACGGTGCCATCCTCGTTCCCCCTGGCGGAGATGTTGCACAATAAGGAGTCCACAGGGCGAATCGGCAAATGGGCAGCTGAGCTTGCCCCATTCTCCTTAACGTACGCCTCCCGAACGGTGATTAAGTCTCAAGTTCTAGCAGACTTCCTCGCGGAATGGACCCCCCAGCTCAGCCGGTCCACCAGCCCGAGGACCCGGTGTGGATGCTCAACACTGACGGAGCCTACGGCGTTGCGGGCGCGGGCATCGGCGCAGTCATCACTACACCTGAGGGGCACCGCCTCTTGTACTCGGCGCGCCTCGCATTTCCTGCCACCAACAACACGGCCGAGTATGAGGCGTTACTCTTCGGCCTCGGGAAGCTCAAAGCGCTGCGGGCGAGGTGCGTCCTCGTCCGCACCGACTCACGACTGGTGGCGGGCCATGTGGACAAGTCATATCAAGCTAAGGACCCGGAACTAGCCAAATACCTGGCAGCCATAAGAGCGAAGGAGCGGCATTTTTTGGGTGTCACGGTGAAAGCCATCCCACGAGCGGACAACGAACAAGCCGATGTCCTTGCAAAGGCCGCCAGCCAGCAGCTCCCAACTCCCGGGGGGCATTTTACGAAGTCCTGCCAGTGGCAGCCATCGCGCAGGACAACCGCGATGCAGCCCTCGTCCACCAGATCGCCTAACAGAGTGACTGGCGAGAACCCATTTTCAATTTTCTACAGGGCATCGCGGAGTCGGACGACCCCGCCGAGCTTCGGTGTCTACAACACCGCACTAGGTCCTTCCAGGTGCTGGACGGGGTGCTCTACAAAAAAGGGGTCTGCGCACCGCTTCTGCGATGCCTCTCGCGCGAAGAAGGAAAGCAGCTCCTTGCAGAAATTCATGCGGGCCTCTGCGGTTCGCATCTTGCACCGAGATCGCTAGTCGGCATGGCATTTAGGTAAGGATTTTATTGGCCAACAGTCGTCGCCGATGCCCAAGATCTCGTGCGCCGGTGTCAAGGTTGCCAATGGATGGGGCGGGCCATCCACAGGCCCCCACGAGCCTCAACCCTATACCCCCGTTGTGGCCGCTGGCACGGTGGGGCATCGACGTCGTGGGACCACTTCCCAGGGCTCCAGGCGACCTGCGGTTCGTAGCGGTCACTTTGGAATACTTCTCCAGGTGGCCGGAGGCGGTAGCTCTGGCCAAGATTACCTCGGCAGCCCTGCAACGCTTTCTCTTGCAGAATATCATATGCCGCTTCAGCGTGCCCAGGGAGATCACCGTCGACAACGGCCTGCAATTCGACGCAGCCCCGTTCAAAGAATTCTGTGACAGCATGGGCATCACGCTCCGATTCGCCTCGGTTGGACACCCGCAGTCCAACGGCGCGGTAGAGCGGGCAAACGGCGCCATCTCCGCCGCGATCAAGAAGCACCCTTGTCGGGTTGCCAAAGGGCAAGTGGCCAGGCGAGCCCCACAGCGTCCTCTGGTCCCTCCGCACAACAGTGACACGCCCGACGGGGTTCACGCCTTTCAAGCTCCTCTTCGGCAACGAGGCGGTAACACCTGAGAAAATAAAGGCAAGCTCGAGAAGGGTCCTCGTCCAGGCACCAGAAGAGGAGCGCCAATTTTCCATAGACCTCCTTGATGGAGACCGGGCAAGCGCAACCCAGCACATCATAAAGTATGCGCGGCACATGGTACGCGCTCGAGATCGCTCCATGTACCCGCGCGAATTCCAGCCGTGGGACCTCGTCCTCAAGATGGCACTCCACGCGGAGACGGTAGGCAAGTTGGAATCCAGATGGGAGGGCCCATACATCGTCGTGGAGGCCCTCCAGAAGGGAGCATACCGCCTCGCCACATTGGAAGGGCAGACATTTCGCCATACATGGAACGCAGACAGGCTGCGGCGGTACTACGCCTAAGCCGGGGGGTGCAAACACGAGGATCCTTGGCAGCCTCGGGAAATACCTTGCCAGGCTCCTGCGTTGACTGCTCCAGCACTAGAGGCTCACATCGAGCACGGCCTCATCACCGGGCAATGACAGCTGCGGCTATTTCTGTCTAAGCGGTCAGTGGTTAGTCCCCCACCTTTTGTAATCGCTTACCCGCGCAAACGGGAATTTAATGAAGTTCACCGTTTGCATAAATTCGTCTTGTTTCCCGCAAAAGCGCGCGAAGGATTACCTTCGCGCGCACTCTCCATGAGTATAAACAAAGACACGCGTTCGCGCGCGCACTCTCCATGAAAAACGCGGGCATGAGTATAAACAAAGACACGCGCCCGCGCGCGCACTCTTCGTGAAAAAGCACGGTCATGAGTATAAACAAAGGCGCGTGGGGGGACGTCTCCGCGCGCACTCTACGGAGTATAAATAAGACGTAGCGTTGAGGCTCGCCTCCGCGCGCAGTCTACGGACTCTAAATAAGACGTAGCGTCGAGGTCCGCCTCCGCACGCACTCTACGGAGTATAAATAAGACGTGGATGTTGTCCTTGCACACTCTACTGAGTATAAACAAGACGCGGATATCCCCGTGCACGCGCAGGCATTGTCATTGCGCGTACTCCCTGGAGTATAAATAAGACGTGGTCGAAGTTCCCACGCGCCCAAGCTTTAATAAGCATCTACTTCGACTAGGCGCCAGCTCCGCTGCCACCCCTTCGAAAGGTAGGGGACAGAGCGCTCGCGCGTCTACTTCAATTAGGCGCCAGCTCCGCTGCCACCCCTTCGCAAGTTGGGGACGAGACGCTCGCGCGTCTACTTTGGCTAGGCGCCAGCTCCGATGCCACCCCTTCGAAAGGTATGGGACGGAGCGCTCGCGCGTCTACTTCGACTGGGCGCCAGCTCCGCTGCCACCCCTTCGAAAGGTAGGGGACGGAGCGCTCGCTCGTCTACTTCGACTAGGCGCCAGCCCCACAGCCGTCCTTTTCGCGAGTCTGCCTCGGGCGCTACTATCTACAAGTCTGGCGGAGCCGAGCGCGAAAACCTACCGTACGGGCTAATCACCTAGAATGGGGGCGTGCAAAAACATGAACATATTGGGCAGGCACTGCCTCATTCATATAAAAGAGCAGGTTGCGAAGCAACCATACAAAAATGTGTACATGACGCAACACACCCAACCCCAGCATCACTCTTGATCCGCGTCGTTTCCTTCGCGCCGAGGAACTCCCTCGAGCCACTGGAGGAGATCCCCCTCTTTACGCAGAGTGTGCCGCAACGCGATCTTGGCTGCGTCTTCCCCAACATAGCCCCAGATCCGATTATAGAAATTCTGTACGGCTGGCTGGGTGAAGCGGATGGCGTCAGACATCACCTCGGGCTCGGCCGACAGATCCAGCTGAGAGTCCGCCAGCTCGCCGGTGTGTCCGCACCCTCGGGCGCGAAGTAAGGCAAGGGCGAAGGAGGCACCCATGAAGCCGCATTGATCGCCGAAGGACATGGCACCGCGGAAAACAAGGCCCAAGCCCTCTTCGATCCGCCCAAGCGTCTCTGTCAGATTTTCAGGGCTATGCGTAACCTCAGGTACGTCGATGACAAGGTCCCAGAGGGCCCCTTCCAATGACCCCATCGCCCTCCATGCCGCCAGGGATATGTTGTCCAGGGCCTCGGTCCTCTCTGCAAGGGATGCGGCGAGTTGGGTCTTCTCCTCCTCTAGCGCAGAGATTTGCTGAAGAAAGGTGGTGCGTTCCTCCGTCGCAATGCGTTGGACCTCCACCGTGGCGCGTCGCGCCGCCGCCACGGCGTCCTCCGCGTTGGAAGCTATCATCGCCTTTCGCTCGTCCTCCAGTCTGCGGATCTGCTCGTCCTTGCCAGCGTGAGCATCGTTAGCAGCACGAAGTTCACTCTGCAGCGCCCTTCGCTCGTGAACGCGAGTCTCCTCCAAGGCTTGGCTCAAGGGCAAGACTCTGGGAAGGACCACGCGGGTTAGAACGACCTCAAATAGTGGCTCAGGCCGTAAACCACTTACCCTTATCTCCGAGGCATTCAACGCGAGCGCCAGAAGGTCTCCCCCGCATGTCGCCAGTGCAGGCACATCCAAGCTGCTGCCGACGTGCTCCGCGGCCTGGTTAAGAACGCGAAACATCTCCAATCGCGAAATGAAGTCAGAGATGATGGGCCTCAGCCCAGCAGCTTCCGCAGCACCGGACATCCGCGCCGAGTCCTGCATAGCAAGGTCCGCGACTTCGCGTGTACCTCCGTTGCTCGATCCTTGACCGCGTCCGGGAGACCCCGTCTCACCTAATGTCGACGGCGGAATGAGCGAGCAAATCAGAGAGAGTTTCGCGAAGTCATGAGAGGAAAAGGAATCGCGCCTACCTTTGACACCCTCTGCCACGGTGCGGGAGGGTGCCTGCGCAGCCTCCATACAGGGAATGGGGGATTCGTCGGCCCGATGAGCGGTGCCTTCTCCCCCAACCTCGCCGACCTCCTCACAGGGCGCCAGGACCCCAGTAACCGCGCCAGCAACTCTGAATCGCCCCCTCGCAGGCAGAGACGGCTGTACCCGGGGGCGCTTCGCCCTTGGGGACGCAGATGACCCTTCCTCAGCCGCTCCGGTAGTAGGTGGCAGACCCCCGGTGGCCGCCGTAGGCGGCAACTCCCCGACGGCCGTCGCAGGCAGCAGACCCTCGGTGGTCGCTGCTGGCGGCGCCACCTCACCTCCAGGGTCAACAGCACCAAGGCCCGCCACCTCGCCGCCATCTAAACCCTCAGTAGGGGCAACGTCCCACCCCCCCCCCCCCCCCCGCGAACCGGTCAGTTCGAACCCGGCGCCGGCCGCGCCTCTCGCTTCGGTAATACCTCCCAGCGGCACGACCAACGGCCAGGTTTGGTGGCCTCAGATCGAGCCTTGCGCCGAGGCGGCCGCGCCTCCACTTTGCCATCGTCGTCATGACGACTCGGGGTCTCCACAGGCACCGCGCGCTCGGGTACACTAATCCCCAAGACCTCGCAGAACCGGTTTATCCGCCCCTATTTCGTCGAGGTGGTCGTGGCCTCGCGCAGCCTGTGCCCCTTCGCCGTGTATGGCCCGAGGAGCGCAACGACTGCGCGTTCTGCATCTTCTAGCCGGGGCACTACGGACAAAAATGGAACATCAACCATAGGAAGTCACGTGATTATGCGAGCATGCGCATATCCGACGGTCGAGGGACTTACAAGGAGCGGAGGGTCTCAGAAGGCAGGACAGAGTCGGGTGGACGCCATCCTCCCAGATACTGCCCCGTACATCGTACTGCCACCGGCCGGAGAGCGGCGACGCCCCGTACATGGTAAACTCTTCGGCAAGGTCGCGCATGTTGAATCGGCGGGCGATACCGGCAAGCCTCCGCGCCTTCTGTGCGTCATCAGACATCGGCTCCACGTCTGGCGAGCTGTTGAACGATATCGGCTGTCCCTGGCATGACAAACCGCTCTTGCTCGTCACGAGGTAGTAAAACCACCGACGCGTCCAACCGGACTCCCATTTCCCTCGCGCGGCCTATGCAAGGAAGAGCCCCACACACTGCTTCCTCAGCACGAAGTTGACGCTGCCGAAGTTCGATTCTGCTCCCCCTCGAGTTTCTTCAGCTGACAGCGCGCGTCGTGCATAATAGCGAACAGACTCGCACTGGGACGGCGACCCTCTGTTCGCAGTGCCCAAGCGAACACAGCCAGGCGGACTATCGCGCTGGGGTCAGCTGCGCCAGCTCCAGCTCGTACGCCCGCAAGACCTCGCCGACGAAGAGTGTCGAGGGCATCCGCAGGCTGGCATCAAAGAACGCGACAAAGACAATAGCCTCCGTCTCCGCCGGTTGCGGTTCCGTCTCGGTGGGGCCGGGAAGACGAGCCCCGTCACGTTCCGCGATCTTCCCCTCCTGGACGAGTCTCTGGAACATCTCTTTAGTAACACGGCTCCGCCCCAACACGCGGGAGCAGCGGCCTCCCGAGTGCTTCATGGCATCCCACCGCTTGCTGACGTGCGCTCTTCCTCGCACCACCAGCGAGTACTTCCCCGGGGGAGGCGACAGATCGTACCGGTCGGACGAGGCGCTGCCGCTAAGCCGACGAGCGGGATCATCGTAGCAAGCCATTCCTCTCCGAGACAGGGCGCTAAAGCAGCAGGAGCAAGGGTGGGTTGCACGGGCGGTAGAAGCAAGAAGACAGACTGGAACGACCAATGCGAAGGAACATACCCACGCTGATGGCGACGCCTTATAAAGCTGGCTCAACCCCCCCTCCTGCCAGCGCGGTGCAACCGGCAGGAGACCAGCGGTTCGGCTACCCACGATCGGGAAGTGCAACCACTGGCAACTGGGGGCACGCGTGGGTAGGTGGGCAGACGGCGCACGACACGCCCATAACACCCCGCCACGTGTCCCGCCTTATGGGGAAGGGCCGAACGGCCGCGGTCGTGCGACAGCTGACAGCCCACAGCGCGCCAATCATGGCATGCCGCGTATACACCCCAAGTGCAAAAGCACGTACGGTTACAGCGACCTGCTCCCGTCAGCCCAGAGGTCGGTGCGATTCCAGGAGCCATTAAGGCGCACTACCGGGCTGCGGAGCCGCGCCCACCTCGCCCCAGGAAAAGCCGCTGGCGCGAGGTTTGCCTCCACACCAACTCTGACTTCGACTCCGACTCCTACGCCGATGTCGCCCTGTGGACGACGAACACTTCGCCAACCGCCCAGCACCATACCCTCGCGGCAGGACGAACACTACACCAAGCACTAAGCTCCGCCGAACGTTGGGAAAGCTCACAGGCCGCAAGGACGGAGGGGGCCAAAGGGCTCGGCAACATGGCTTCGACCCGTGAAGCCCTTCACCACGAGAGGCTCCTGTTGTACCCCTACATCCCCACCTAAGCCCAGCAGGCCCGGTAGAGGAATGTAAGGCTCAAAATAGGACATGTGCAATGACATAAGTACCCCTGAGGGGTGTACTCGGATGTAAGGGTATAATTGTAAAAGCACTCCCCATATAGATATATATATACAACACAGGTCATGGGGAGAAACCCTAACCATTGCTCACTTAACACTCCACTACCATACTTTCTCTCTGTTTGGTCTGTAACCACAACAGTTAGTATATGCAGTGTATATTTTTGGTGTCAAGGAGGTATATATTAGAGTTTTGTGCGAAAATTTTAGAGACGCAACTGTAACCCATATATCTACTGTAGCTCCGCTCACCGAGCACCATTCATGTGTATGATGCAAACGAATAACAAAAGAATGAATTAAAAGCAAATGAGTAGATAAAAAATCCATTAGCTGGAAGACCAAAGGAGGGAAAGACAACAGGAACTGGTGGCTCGGCTGATCGGCCTTGACGGAGAGAAATAGAACATGCAAAGATGGGGAAACGATAGGACATGGAAAGGGATGGAAATGCGCATCCTGTATTAGTAAGGGTCTGGTCTTTTTAGCTGCGGTTTATAGATTTTGGTTGCGGTTGTGATTTTTGGGTTGTTCGTGTGAGAGATGACATATATATAACAGAAATTCACGTGCGGTTTTTGCAGATATAAATGAAGTCAGTACAGTATGTACTGCAATTAACTAGTAGATCCTATTTCGAAAAAAATACTCCGTTTAAAAAGTTAGTTACTATAGAAAAATTAAAAAACAACTTTTAAAAACTGAAAAGAACAAGACCTAAAGCAGCAACAAAATATAGCAGAGCAAGGACCTGTTATTGCGATGGGCTGGGGCAGCCGCTCGTGGACACACCCACCACCAGATGCAGGTGCTGGCGGCGAATCGGACCCAGGTCGGATGAAGCCGGGTGGAAGAGAACCCCATGACAACCAAGTGGGAAAATTGGTGACGTTATTTTGGACTTCCACATATGGATTTTGGTGACAATTTATTTGTCTAATGGATAGCCAAAAAAACCAATAAAGGACGTCGTCCCTCAGATGCCAGCAACAATTGCGGAACGCTGTCCACTTGTTACTAGGACTCGTTAGCTCGGTTTAAAATTGTTTTAATTATATTCGTTATTTAACTAAACATTGAAATAAGTTGATTTTAAATGAATTTGAATTTTACCCTATCTTGGTTCGATTTGTTAGCTCGTTTCTAAAAATAATTCTAAACTATATATAAAATAATATTAAATTAAATTATACTAATTTTGAAAATAATTGATAAGATGAGGATTTAGTTTGATATTGTTTGATGACGAAGGAAGGTTGTGGGAGGAACGATGC
The DNA here is from genome assembly GCA_017311315.1 of Dendrocalamus latiflorus. NCBI lineage: Eukaryota > Viridiplantae > Streptophyta > Magnoliopsida > Poales > Poaceae > Dendrocalamus > Dendrocalamus latiflorus. The sequence goes on along the minus strand of CM029673.1, from coordinate 3,166,434 downwards.
GTGACTGGGCTGGGCTGTGGGCTGGTTTGAAGATGGTGGCAGCAAAGATGGGCTATTGGGTGGGTGGGCTGAAAACTCGAGGCGAGTACATTCGACATGATGGCCTTCATCGGAAAGTTTTGGCAATGGCTAAGAATCACATGAAGCAAATCTAGTATGTCCAAGCTTGATCCGATGGCCAGAATTATTTGGGATGACTTGGCGCGTTGTGAGAAGAGAAAATTAGCACTACCTGTAGTTGGTGGGGATCAATTGTACTGTATTTGTTAGAATAGTCCTATGTTGGTTGTTTAAAGGTAAAGGCCTAACTTAAAAGTAGGAAAGTCTTTCACCTCCTAAGCTAGTTTTTGGGAGATGAGAATGTCCTAACGATCCAACAAGATTAGGAGACCATGTGAGATGTCACTGGTCAATTTATGATAAAAAAATTAGTATATTTGTTAGGTTGAGTTTTGGTTGTGCAAAAAGCTTCTCAATTTTTAGTATCTGGAAGTGGGGGCGGTCTGACAGCCCTGTAGAGCTGGTCAGACCGACCGGTTTTGGTCTAGGATGAAATGGGTAGGCGGTATGACTGGCATGTGATGAGCAGTCAAACCATCCCTGAAAAGTTTTGAGGAAGTTTGGAGATTCTATACCAGACTAATGTGAGGGATTGTTTAGGGATAAGTTTGTACTAGGTTTCACTGGAAATGGAGTTGAGAGGAAAAACTAGATAGAGTTTTTCTAAAATTTCCATAAAGTGCCTTTTTGAGGACTTAGCTGAGAGCATAGGGTAGTATGACTGGCAACACCATGGCGGTCAGACCGGTAGAGAATTGAATTTATGGAATTTCGGCGATTTTGAGATATTTGATGCTGGGGCCATCTTGGTTCTTTGGTCATGGTTGTAGTGCATTGTATGATGCATTATTTTGGCTAACGTGAGTTAAGTGCATAGAACTTTTGCTTGAAATGATTGCTTGCCCTTTGAATGTGCAAGTGACTTAGAGGACGTAGCGATCGGCAGCAATAGACCGGAACTAGGCAGGGGCCGAAGGTCCAGAGTAGGGATGGCAATTGGGCACGGTGGGTACGGGTAGTGCTCGCCCATACCCATACCCGCAACCCCGATTTACGCCCACGGGCATACCCGCGAAGGACCACGGGTAAAAAACCTCGCCCATACCATACCAGTTTACCCGCGAACAGAGTACATCACATTCAAACATCACCAATGCATCACAAATTCACACATTCAACAACTACAAAGAAAATACAAATTAACATAGTTCCTCACACATAAATAAATTAAGTTTACAACAAGAGTGGAACATACGTGGGTAAATAATCCATCCCATACCCGACTCCAGTAGGGTATTTACCCACGGGTACACGGGTAAAGGGGCACAATTGCCATCCCTAGTCCAGAGTGGTGATGTAATTCTAGGTGAGGCTATGTGGCTCAAGTGGGAGCACAAAAAAGACAAGAATCATGGTAAGGCAAGTTGGTGCTGTTATAAGAGTTGGAGGAATCCATATCTATTGCACAGCCCAAAGGGGGCATTATATAGTACATGAGTCACACACACAATCCTAAACACTAGACAATAGAAAAGACACTAATACTTTTAACACTCCCCTCAAATGTAAGGTGTTGTGGCTACAGACCAAACAGAGAGAGAGTATGGTAGTGGGGAGTTAGGTGAGTAGAAAATGGCTTAGGGTCTCTCCCCATGGCCTATGTCCTGTGTGTGTGTGTGTATATATATATATATGCACATGGGGAGTGCTTTTACAATTATGCCCTTACACATGAGTACTTCCCTCAGGGGTACCTATGTCACTATACATGTCCCATTCTGGGCCTTACACTCTCTTAACAGGCATGCTGGGCTTAGGTGGGGGCCACCCCTACAACAGGAGCCTCTCATGGTGAAGGGCTTCATGGGCCGAAGTCATGTTGCCGAGCACTTTGGCCCCCTCCGTCCCTGCGGCCTGTGAGCTTTTTCAACGTTCGAAGTGTAGTGTTCGCCTTATTGCGAAGGAATGGCGCCGGGCGGCTTGGTGAAGGCTTCGTCTCCCACATAGTCCTACCGTGGCGGGGTCGGGGTTGTCGTCCGGAGCGAAGATCGAAGTCGAGGTTGGCCTCGCCGCCGAGGGGGCGGATTGGAGGCCGAAGTTGCCTCCGATTTGGCGGGGTCGGTGATTGCCCGGGCCGGACTGGGGGTGTTGGCGGAGTCAAATGCGTCGGCACAGGTGGGCGGAGCGGGTCGTAAGTCATCGCGCGCGCGCGCCTCTAGCGTCGAGCGCCCTTGACGATAAGCGACTGTCAGCCTGCCCAGCGAGGCTTGGTTGACGCGGCGCGAGACTTGAGGGGGCGCGGCGATACCATGTTGCGACGTTCCTTCTCCTGGCCGTCCACGTGGCGGAACATGCTTGGTGCGGCGTGGGTCTTGGAGCATCGCGGTGGTACGATGCTGCGACGCTCCCCCGCCGGTTGGACTCCTGCCGCTTGGACTTTCGCCGGTTGGACTTCCACTGGCTGGACTTCTGCCGGTTGGCTTCCCCACTGCTGGGGTATATATAGCGTGCTGGTGCAACATTGTACCTGCATTGTGTGCTTGGATGGGTGCTGCTCCCCTAAAATGGGTCTCTTCAGTGCATCCACATTCCATGGCGACGCTACGCGGCTCGGGGAATGTTGATGTACTGATGGAGGCCTATTTTTCTCGGGAGCTTGATTAGCGTCTGTTAACGGTAACTGGTCGCACCTGCTGTGCTTGTGCCGTATTTCTGCATATAACGGCAAGGTTTGCCCTGTTCTCCTAGACAGGCTCACCTTCAGTCGGGGCTTCTGATCAAGCCCGTCTTTCGAAAGAATGTTGATGCACTAAAGGTGGCCTATTTATGAGAACAAGCCAAAACATGGCGTGACATAACCTGCGCCGGTACGATGCCGTCGGACGTGCCGTCCCGCCGAGGCGGTGCCTACAAGGCGGGCAGCGGGGTGGTGCTCCGACGCCGCTGGTCTCCTGCCATGGAGGATAGTAGCCGTGGAGAGCAGGCGTTTGCGGGGTGGTCCGAGGGTGCCACGTGCGCGGGGGTAAGCGCGCGGGCGCTCCGTCCCCTAATCTTCGAAGTGGTGGCGGCGGAGCTGGTGCCTTAGTCGAAGTAGCGGCTTCGATGTGGTGGCAACGGAGCTGGCGCCTAGTCAAAGTAGACGCGCGAGCGCTCCATCCCCTATGCTTCGAAGTGGTGGCAACGGAGCTGGCGCCTAGTCGAAGTAGACGCGCGAGCGCTCCGTCCCCTACGCTTCGAAGTGGTGACAGCGGAGCTGGCGCCTAGTCGAAGTAGACGCGCGAGCGCTCCGTCCCATATGCTTCGAAGTGGTGGCAACGGAGCTGGCGCCTAGTCGAAGTAGACGCGCGAGCGCTCCGTCCCCTACGCTTCGAAGTGGTGACAGCGGAGCTGGCGCCTAGTCAAAGTAGACGCGCGAGCGCTCCGTCCCCTACCCTTCGAAGTGGTGGCAGCGGAGCTGGCGCCTAGTCGAAGTAGACGCGCGAGCGCTCCGTCCGCTGTCGTTGTAGCTGTGGAGACCCCTTCGGTGAGTGTCATTGCCGCAGGGGCTCCTTTTGTAGCGGGTACCGAGGTGGGACCATCCCTGCAAGTGAAACGGCCACGCCTGCAGTCCCCCCTTCCATAGACTTCGCGAGGATTCGTCGTGGCGACCGGTGTTGGGAGCTTGTGGAACTTCGCTTCGAGCACCAAGGTTCTTCCACCCCGCGCCCTCCCGGCCCCTCCAGCCACAGTGACCGTGGCGCAGGATCGGTTGGCGCTAGGTCCCGACTCAGAGGTCCCCCGGCCTCGCGAGACAACGCCGTCCGTTGGGGCCGAAGTCGAAGCGACCCCGCCCGCGGCTGGGGAGGCGTCTCCGCGAAGTCCCCCGTCTGCCACCGAGGGTAGGCTATGACGGCATTCCTTCAACACAGCTTTTGCACGCCCCGTGACAAACGTGTACTTCCTCTTTGCAGTAGCACTTATCCCGGAGGAGGAGCCGTTGCTTGAGCGCGGGGGTTCTGGCGCTGGCGACACAGATGTCGCACGCCCGAGCCTAGCAAACTTCATCCCTCCGTCGGATGCTCTGAGGGCATGGCGCGGGATTGCGGAAGACGCGGCTACCAGCGTCGGTCAACAGGCGTTGCAGACCTACGGGTCAGGGCGCCTTGGCGATGCATTGGAAGTGTCGGGAGTGAGGGTAAGCGCCTGCCTTTTGGACCACTTGCAGCCGTTTAGCGCTTACTGACTCCTGCGCCGCGCAGACACTCATGTTGGCCCAGGCCCTACGAGCTGCTCACGTTCGCGAGGAAGGAGCGCTACGGAGTAGGCTGCAGGCCGCCGAAGAGGGGCTGCAGGGAGCTACAGGGGCGCGCTCCGCCGAGGATGCACGTATACGCCGCCTGGAATTGGAGTGCGCGGAGATGAAGACGCGCACCGAGGGGCTCGTTGCCACAGCGCGAGCGTTGGCCGCCGAAGCAGTGCGGCAAGAAGCTGCTGCCGAGCGGGACGACCTTCTGCAACAAGTCGCTGCGCTAGAGAGGGAAAACAGCGAGCTTGCTGCCTCTCTCGCGGAGCGGGATCGAGCCTTGGGCAACGCTTCGATAGCTGCATGGGACGCCATGCTGGCCCTGGAGGACACCCTTAAGGGGCTTGTCGCCAAAGTGCCGGCGCGCTCCTTCGGACCCGAGGACCTGTCGCGGTCACTCCGGTGGATTGGAGATGCAGCCGGCATTGCACGCGGCGCCGCGGCGACCTTCGGCAACCACTGCGCCTACGTGGTGTCGTGTCTGACATGTGCGCTCCTGCGACTCCGCGGCTGTGAACATGTTGCGGGGCTAGTCGATCCTCGACTGGAGATGCCCGTCTGGGGCGGGGTAATGTCCGGCGCCGTGTGTGCCGTTCGTCGCGCCGTGAAGTTCTTCCATGAGCGGATATGGGAATACTGCGGCGAGGCCGCAGCCATAGTCGAGCTGCGGAATAACTTACACGACGAGGTCCCACGGCGTGACGAGGATGGCGCTGCAGCCCCGGAGGACACCGCGAACCCACAGGTGTGACGGGAGGTTGTCGCGTGTTGGTGTGCGTTGTAACCGAAGCCCGGGGGTTTTTTTAGTAAAGTACGGAGTTGTTTCCCCGCTGTTCTGATTCCTGCCCCCTTGTCCCGAGCAGCTACACAGCCGGGGCCGGCTGCTAATCTCCGACCTTGCGACCCGACGGCGTCTTCGGCGCTGGCGAAGGGCCGAGGAAGCATTGGAATTTTGGGCGGGTCGGGTGTCTTCGAGTGGAGCCTCGGCACGGGCGCATGTTAAGGATGAGCCTGCCGAGTAGCAGCCTGGCGCGCCGGAGGTGTTTGTACGCCTTTGTAAGCGCCCTTAGCGAATGCCAAAAATAGTCTTGATTAGAACTTGCGAAGTGCGTCTCTACCCCTCCGGCTACGCTGTCCCAAGGTAAATCTGGAAGGTTACTACGCTTGCCCGTATATGACGATTTGCGCCTTACGAGGGCAGGGTGATCGAAGTAGACGCGTAGTTACAATACCCGCACACGCGCTCAGTCCAATATCCCTTCGAAGCGGCGGCGGCAGAGCTGGCGCCCTAGCCGAAGTAGCGGCGCGAGCGTTCTGTCCCCTACCCTTCGAAGTGGTGGCAGCGGAGCTGCCGCCTAGTCGAAGTAGACGCGCGAGCGCTCCGTCCCCTACCCTTCGAAGTGGTGGCAGCAGAGGACAGCCTCTGGTGTTTATGCGAGGACAGCCTCTGGTGTTTCCCGCTCGCGGGTGCGCTCACGCGGGAGCTAGCCTCTGGCGCGTCGCCTTGGTACTTCGCGGGCTGCACGTAGGAGTGGGCCCCCGTGGTGCATTTAGCACTCCGTAGAATTCACCGGGATAACCTCTGCGTCCTTTTTTATACTCCGAAGAGTGCGTGGGATCGACATCCACGTCTTATTCATACTCAGAAGAGTACGTACTGGGGCAACGCCCATGCGTGCGCGGTGTTCGCGTCTTGTTTATACTCCGAAGAGTGCGCAGGGATAGCATCCACGTTTTTTTACACTCTGGAGAGTGCGTGGGATCAACATCCACGTCTTATTTATACACCGAAGAGTACGCACTGGGGCAACGCCCATGCGAGCGCGGTGTTCGCGTCTTGTTTATACTCCGTAGAGTGCATAGGGATAGCATCCGCATCTTTTTTATACTCCGGAGAGTGCGTGGGATCGACATCCACGTCTTATTTATACTCCGAAGAGTACGCACTAGGGCAACGCCCATGCGTGCGCGGTGTTCGCGTCTTGTTTATACTTCGTAGAGTGCGCAGGGATAGCATCCGCGTCTTTTTTTATACTTCGGAGAGTGCGTGCGGAGGCGGACCTCGACACTACGTCTTATTTAGAGTCCGTGGACTGCGCGCGGAGGCAAGCCTCCACGCGTTGCGGGCGGTGAGGTGCGTGCGGAGGCAGACCTCGACGCTATGTCTTATTTATACTCCGTAGAGTGCGTGCGGAGGCGTCCCTCCGCTCGTCTTGGTTTATACTCATACCCATATCTTTGACAGAGAGTGCGCGCGCGAACGCGTGTCTTTGTTTATACTCGTACCGGTATCTTTGACAGAGAGTGCGCGCGCGAACGCGTGTCTTTGTTACGAGAAACAAGAATTTGTGCAAACGGCGAACTTTATTAAATTCCCATTTGCGCGGGTGGGCAGTTACAAAAGAAAAAAAGGAGATACCGACCACTAACCGCTATTAGGACGGGGGCGGCTGCTGACGAGCCGCTGCTGTTGGGGCAACGTTGTGCCCGAGGAGCGCGAAACGCTCTCGGGGGGGCGCCCGAGGGCTCCACACCTGCACACCCGGCTTAGGTGCCTTGGCGAGCCGCGTGGCATGGACATCTGGCGCCAAGCTCTATGCGCCGAGCCATGTCCTGGTCGCCATGGACGATGATGATGGCCCGCGGTCCGGGAAGCTTCATGCACAGGAAGCCGTGATGCGGGACTGCCCCGAGAGTATTTAGGAGCGTCCGCCCTAATATGGCATTGTAGGGGTATGCAATGTCGACCACGTCAAAGATGGCATCTTCGCACCTCACGTTGTCGTTTTGGCCGAAGGAGACTTGGAGGCATATCTGGCCCAACGTGCGCAAAGGCTGCCCTCCAAATCCTTGCAGCGGGATGCCTGAAGGGCCCAATCAACTCCGAGGGATCCCCATTTGGTCGAAGGCCGCGGTGAACAGGATGTTCGTGGAGCTTCCTCCATCGACTAGGACACGCCTGACTTCGCATCCGGCTACAAGGACCCGGACGACCAAAGGGTCTTGGTGGGGAAACTCCATGCCCTCGGCGTCAGCGGGCGTGAATATGACTTCGTGTTGTGCCCATTCCGGCGGCGCCTGTGCCAGGTATGCCGTGACGTGGTGCAGCCTCCTCGCGTAGGCCTTGCGTTGCAGCGCTGAGGCGAACTCCAACGAGGAGCCTCCGGAAATGATGTTGATGATCCTGTGCTGGGCTCCTTCCGGGGCTTGTAACTGTAGGAGGCCCTCCCGAGGTTGTTGCACATGTGCCTGAATTCGCAGGAGGCCTTCTTGGGGCTGTATTCCTTGGTCCTGGGGGTGTTGGACGTGGGCCACGACGGGCGCACGTGTTTCCGGGTTTTTGTCCCTGGCGACGCTCTGCCGCAGCGCTGCGATAGTGGCGCAAGCACGCGTGTCATGGTTGCCTCGACCATGGATTTCGCACCACTGCCCGTGGTGCTGGTCGCCGTACTCTTCGCGGGTTCGGTCGTCGCGACCCTGGCCACGTCCCTGTCCTCGGCCCCGGCGCCCTCTGCCTCCGCGACCTGCGGAGGCGTTGTCTTCGGAGCCGCCCTCGATGTCAAAGACGTAACGAGGTTTCCTGGACTTGTGTTGGTCGCGCTTGGGCCTATCGCCTGGCGGGTCATTGTGTTGGGGGTCCTTGCGTTCGGTGGCGCCCTTCGGCTGCTCTTGCTTGCGCTTACCTTTCGAAGAGCCCTGCTTCGGCGAGCCTTCGCTCTTTGCCGAGCCTTCCGCCTTGTTGGTGTCGGAGTCATCACCGTGTCGCCTCCGCGCGTCCTCCTCCGCTCTGGCATACTCTTCCATCTTGTCGAAGAGCTTCGCGACCGTCTTAATGGGCTTACGCGCGTTGTATTCGGCCATCGGTCCCGGTTGGAGGCCTTGTATTGCTGCGTTGAAGACGGTTGTTTTGTTGACGTCCTTGATCTGGCAGCGCACTTTCGCGAAGTGCTTGAAGTAATCCCGGAGTCTTTCCTCGGGTTTTTGCTTGACTGGGAAGAGCTGGTCCGCATCGACACGCTCGACGTAGTTTCCCTGGAAGTTGTTGTAGAGTCGGTCGCAGATCTGTTCCCACGCGTAGATGGACTGTGGTTCAATGGTGAAGAACCAGGACAGCGCCACCCCTTGTAACGCGAGAGGGAGTCCTTTTGCCTTCGTGGTGTCGTCTCCGCCAGCGGCTTCGATAGCGGTCTCATACACGCGCACGAACTCTCGCGCGTCGGAGTCGCCTTTGTAGGCCTCGATGATGCTCGGGAACTTGAAATCTTCAGGCCATGCCGCCTGCTGTAGGCCCGCGGAGAGCGGGGACTCCGGGTCTACGCGCCGCAATGGGACGCGACTAGACGTAGGGGCGTCGCGGCTATCCGCCCTCTCCGGAGCGGGTTCGGATGCCACCGCCGGGGGGGCGTGTTGGCTCCGAGCCTCTTGCATGTCCCGCACAGCTCCGCAGAGGTCTGTTAGCTCCCACTGAAATGCGCTAAGGGCCGCCAGCAGGGTAGCCTCCACCGTGGGCGTGGCTGGGGCCGTCGGTGCGCTTGGCGGTGCTACCGGCACGGCGGTGACCACGGCCTGCGCGCCCAGGCTGCCCGCCGCGTTGTCCTGGAGGACCCTGGAGCCGGTGACGAGGTCTGCGTCGCCGCTGGGACCATTCGCCGCCTCTGCACCGGGTGGGAAAACGGATGCGCCTGCGTTGCCATCGCCGGGGTTGGTCGTCGGGGCGGTGTTGGCGGGGTCTGGTGTTGTGTCGCTGGCGGGGTTGGGCGTCGCGTCGGTGGCGGGGTTGGGCGTCGCGTCGTGAACGCCGGTGTTCACGGTCACACTTGCACCACCACCCGTACCTGCGGCTGCTAAAGCCGAAGCCCTAGTGCTGACACGAGACTTCGCCGCTTCCGCCTTCTTCTTCTTCGTCGCCGTCGGTGAAGCTTTCTTCGGTGCCATCCTCCTTCAGACCTGGAGGCTTGCTCTTGTCCTCCCCACGGACGGCGCCAACTGTTGTGGCTACAGACCAAACAGAGAGATAGTATGGTAGTGGGGAGTTAGGTGAGTAGAAAATGGCTTAGGGTCTCTCCCCATGGCCTATGTCCTGTATATATATATATATATATATATATATATATATATATATATATATATATATATATATATATATATATATATATATATATATATATATATATATATATCCACATGGGGAGTGCTTTTACAATTATGCCCTTACACATGAGTACTTCCCTCAAGGGTACCTATGTCACTATACATGTCCCATTCTGGGCCTTACACTCTCTTAACAGGCCTGCTGGGCTTAGGTGGGGGCCACCCCTACAACATAAGGCATATGCAATAGCATTGCATTTGAAATGGTTAACACTAAAATGGAGAAAATCTAAAGTCCGAGTCTTGAAGATGTCGTCATAGCGTACGGCTCTTGGAAAATTGTGTCGAGTACCAAGGAATCTACTCCCATCCAGAATCGTGCAGCAGCCCATAAAGCACAAAGTGCAGAGGTTGGGAAAGTAGAGGTAAGCGGGAGAAAAGTCGATTGTGGAAACACGATGAAGAGGACATGGAAGGTGACACAAATAGAGAGTTGTCAAATCAAGCCGAGAAAAGAGATAAAAGCATAGCGGTGTAGATCAAAGCCCGAGACAGTGGTGGCATGGAAGAGAAGCGCGACGGTCGTGGAAACTAGGGGCCGTAGCTCAGAGAGAAGCGGCATCATCATAAAGACTTCTACGATCCACAGTGGCTCAAAGAGAAGAGCGGAGGCTGCCGCAATGCAAAAGGAAGGAGAGGACTACACTCATCCAAGAGGATGGACTTGGTTAGCAAAGCAATCGACTGACTGACAAGAAATTTGTGAACTCACATAGTTTTAATGAACTGAAAGAGAGATGCTACAGATTTGGATGGACGCAATAGAAGCTTCAAAAGAAAAAAACTCAAAGGCAGCGGAAACTAGCACATGTCCTTAGCTCACTACCAGCCCGCACAAACAAAATATCTCAATTCATCCCTCTCAGCATAGCCAAGAGATAAGACTAGCCGAGATGAACTCCTTTGGCCCCAACTTCACCGGTTTCCCCTCATCTCCCTCTTCGCCCCCTCTTCCTCCCTCTCTTTCCATTGGCACTTGGGTCAGGGGAGGGGTGGCCAAAGGCATGGAAGGTGATCCCAGAGCAGAGGAGCCAGTTGGAAAGCCAAGTGGCGCCAAGTGACCTCGCGGGGCGGACGGCCGGGAGGTGAGCGGCCAGATCCGGCTGAGGCAACGTCGAGGTGGCTGGCATAGTGCGAATGGATGAGTGATGGGGCGCGAGCATGTGGCGTGACGGTAGCACAAGAGGAGGTGACGGTATCACAGATGATTTTTACTTCGAGTCGTCTATGATATTAGAGTATCATAGATGGTTTTTACTTCAAGCCATCTATGATGTTAGAGTATCACAGACGGTTTTAGTTACAAACCGTCTGTGTTGTATTTATCACAGACAACTCACAAACCGTCTGTGATAACCTTTAATTATCACTGACCCATAAATTCAGACGGTTCAGAAAACCATTTGTGATAACAGTTCCGAACCATCTGTGATGACCCTTTTTGTAGTAGTGTTCCCAAGCTGATCTAGAACTCTACAAGTACTACTCCTAAAACTCACCTCAAGACTGTCATCAATTAATTGTGAAATTGAAAGCAAATTGTACTTGGGTTTACTTATCAAGACCAAATTCTTAATACCATCATCACCAAGGTGAACATTTAACCGGTGTATAAATATATACTGCTAACCTCTCATAACCCTAATCGTAAAAAGAAACTCCTCATACAGACAGAGCCACCGCGATTTGGCTCCCGGGGATCAGAGATGTAGGTATTACCGAACCTTGTTAATAAATTTTCATGCCTCTTATATATTTTGTATTTTTTTATAATTATCCTCTTATGGTAGGGTTGCCACTGGTTTTAACACAGCTATTCTTAGCAAGGTTCATTGTCGTATGTCTAGTGAAAGGTCTGCCAGAGAGCAGAACTTTGTACAATTAATAATGGAGAAAGAGCACGTAAAACGACGCATATACAAAGGAAGCTTTTGCAATTAAGAGGCAGGGCGGACCCACCGAGGGAGCTTAGTGAGGCTTGAGCCTCACCTCCCCCGGTTGCAATTTTATACATAATAAAAAAAATAGAGAGAGAAAGAGAGAGATTAACAAATCCAAAGAGAAGCTAGCTTTCTTTATGGGAAGGTTAACAACAAGCATAAAATTAAAGAAGGCGACGAGGAGGAGGAGAAGTGAAAATCATAAAATTAAAGAAGAGCTAATCGATCAATCAAATAAAGAAAGAAAGTGAAATAATATATGTAAATCATAAAATTAAAGAGGAAGAGGAGAAGTAGTGAAAATCATAAAATTAAAGAAGAGATAATTAATCAAAGAAAAAAACAAGAAAGAAAGTGAAATATATATGAACCTTCTTGAGCCCGAGGATGACAGTGGAGAGCTCGATGAACCTCTAGTTGATCTTCTCTCTCCGCCACCGCTCCGCGAATTTTGGACACATTTGGACCTCTAAACACCCGAAATTCCATTTTTGGCCCCTAAACCAAAAAAATTCCAAATTTGGACCCCTCCGAGCGCACGACCCACTTTCCGAGCGCACGATTCATTTTTTGACCGCACGACCCACTCTCCGAGCGCACGACCGCACGACCCGCGTTTTGTTGTCTGGATGCGGTCGTGCGCTCGGAGAGGCGGTCGTGCGGTCAAAAAATGAATCATGCGCTCGGAGGGGTCTGGATTTGGAATTTTTTTGGTTTGGGGGCCAAAAATGGAATTTCGGGTGTTTAGAGGTCCAAATGTGTCCACATTTCCCGCTCCGCGATGATGTGGTCCTGCACGTGCCCTGAAGGCACCGCCGCCGCCGAGCCTCCCACCGTGAAAATGATAAGAACATTAGATAGAGTGTAGAAAAAAGATACTGCCTTTTGTTTCTATTGTCACGTGATTCAAATTAGCTTAATTCTGTTATATTTGATATGATCTAAATTTTCATTGTCATTCATAATTTTCCATTATATCACTAATTTTGATATGTTTTATACATAGGTGACTTATCGTTATTCCGTACTTATGGCGCTTTCTTTTATGAGATACCTACTTTCTATTTCTCTATTTTTCATTGTCTTCATCCAATTTATAATTTATATATGAATTTGAAATTTTATAAGAGTAAAAGACTAATTTTATGTCAACTTAGTTTAGACCTATAAATAGTTCAGCCCACCTTTAATTTCATTCCTGGCTTCGCCACTGTTAAGAGGTGTGTTACCTGAATCATGCATATATGCAAATCACGTATCACATAAAGACCGTCTACTAGTATTATATTCAAGATCACAAAATTGTCAAGATTAGATTTACAACCCATGTAGTCTCTACAATAATCATATATGCTCTCTCGAGCGTGTAACATGATACTTTAACAAAGTTAATTTTCACAGGAACACATGCAGCGTGGTGTTCATGACTGTATCCGCAAGGATTTTGTACATCCTCTCCGTTGGGTGGATTGCGTCGAAGAACACATACTTGTTGGCATTTTCACATAACATTGAGGTGCTCAAGCTGCAGAAGTATCCGGCCTCGAAGATCCCTGTACCGCAGCACCCTTGCACCGCGTTCTCAAAACCTGCCCATCACCAAAAAAAAATATAATTGTTTCAAACCATTATTTTTTTCATTCTGTTTAATTAATTCATATATTTTCACACTTTTAGGGAGTGTTTATGCAGCAAAAGACCCAGCTTGGTTCTTTTAGAGGACACAAACCGTTCTTTACAGTATTTAGTAATCAATACAGAAAGATATGCATGGCAAATCCATTTAATTTATCAACTAAAGAATTGTGTAAGCTAGTACATAGAGAACAAAAGTAGCAAAGTTAATAGGTACACTGTGCTGTACTGCAGCAGCAGCATATATGCTGCCAAGACAAGGCATGCGGGGCCATGCTTGTTTTTGCAGTGTGAACTACTTGTTTAGGGCATTCGTATTTGCTTCTGCTGACGACTTTTAGTTATGACTGAATGTTTTTTGTTGAAAATAAATAATAACAACGGAAAAAAGTGACTTTTAGAAAGAGGCGACAAGGGGTGCAAAAAGTAATGGAGATACGTGTGCACGAAACGGGCGCAAAAGAAATGGGATACGTGATGCTCCTGTGGCCCCTGACTTATCCTCAGAGTTGAAGCGGGAGCAAAAGGAGTGTAGAAACTATTTCGAAAAATCAGATATTCGTATTAGTTTCAGACGCCAATGGGCCTATTCTTTCTGGCTCTTAGGGGTGGTTTTTGGCTTTTGCTACAATACATAATTTTTAAACAGAATATTTTTTTAAGACAGTATGTACAGGTTAATTGTACTATATAGTAAAAGCCTATTATCTATACCAGTCAAAATCGTATACGGGTATCTCTCTCCATAATATCTATCGTAAACAGTCAAAATTCAAAAAACTCAACCAAATACTAAAAATCATAGCCACAAAAAATTATCCTACCTAGCTACTCCGCTGCATGCGTGTCTCGTGAAGCTAGCCTGCTCGAGTTGTTAATGGAGTAGCTAGTGTTGCATGCGTGCTCACCGTAGTCGGCCGGCTTGCTGACGACGTCGTCGAGGAGCTTGTAGGTGTCGGCGTAGACGAGCTGCAGGCCGGCGAGGTCCTTGTTAAGCTTGGCGACGAGGTCCTGCAGCTTGGCGTTGAAGCTCCGGGCGACGGCGTTGTACTCCTCGTTGCACTCACCGGGGTCGTCGCGGTTGCCGATGCGCTCGGCGGGGAGGCACCCCATCGGCGTCAGCCCGGTGAAGTCCATCTTGCGGCCGCCGAGCGCGTGCACGTCGCGGATGGCCGCCTCGGCGAGCCCCAGCAGGTACGCCTCGTACTCCGGCACCGTGTACTGCAGCCGCCGCTCCGGCAGGTTGTAGTAGTTCTCGATGAAGTCGTTGGTGCCGATGCTCCAGATGTACAGCGCCTCGCCGATGATCTCGTCGGCTTTCGCCTCGCCCTTGGCGATCTTCAGCCTGTCCATGTACTCCTTGAAGTACTCCAGCTGCTCGCTGGCCGTAATAACCGACTGCATGCATGCAGAACGTCGACGTATCAGTGGTTGAAGTGAAGAAAATTTGGCATACCGAATGATGTCGAAAGGATTAATTACTAGGACTCCGGCGGTGGCGTTGTCGAGGCCGGTGGCGGCAGAGGCGAAGGATACGCCGGTGGCGAGCTGGTCGATGGTGCAGCTGGTGTCGAGGTAGGCCGGGATGGAGGGCGGCAGGCCGAAGGCCTCGGAGATGAAGTCGGTGGCGAGTCGGCCGTTGGAGAAGCGGCCGGTGGGGAGGCCGTCGGGGTAGTCGCGCCCGTACGGCCAGAAGTTGCTCCGCGCGATGGTCGGGATGAAGTTGTTGTTGCCTGTGTCGACCGACGAGTCCCCGAAGACGACGATCGCTGGCACCTTCCCGGCCGCTGCCACCGCGCCGCCGTGCAGCAAGGAATGCATCAAGAAGATCGACCACGGCAGGTACTTCTGCAGCGACATCGAGTAGCCTACAATCTCGATCGCTGATCACTCTACGAAATGAAAAGGTTGGTTCGGTGAGATGGATTGGGTGTTTGCTGTGACGAGATTAAGGTGCCTGTTTGTGTATTACTTTACGACCGAGTGCATTAGCGCCATGCAGCAGCAGCAGCAGCAGCAGCAGCAACATAATTGTAAGCACGATGCGATTAGATTAGGCAACGCTCCTGAGAGCGAGAGGTGAGAGGAGAAGCTTCTGCCCAGCTGCATGTGAGGCGCTTAAGACCGCATTTAAATCCCTCCTCAGTGCCTTTATGGAAAGGGCGAGCTCAGCTGGCGCTGCCTGGCTGCATATTTATGGGCTCCCATCCTTACTCGCTTTCGGATTCTCAACTCGTTTGACGTACAGCCTACAGTGCATAGCGTGTTGTGGTTAGGGGTGGAATCTGATCAGATACGATGAATAGTCTCAAATACGAATATAAATCTATATTTTTAAAACGAATACGAATCCGAATATTCTCAAATATGAATATGGATATTTTCAAATACGGATTTTCTCGGATACGAATATCGGATAAAACGGATTCCTAACAGTTTTGCCGATTTTTCACAGGTTTTTAACCGGTTACCAGTTTTAAACCGCCTAAATTCAAATTTTGAATCACAAAATTTGTACGAATTTTTCATGGGTTCTAGAAACGGATCGAATACGAATTGAATAGTCTCGAATGCGAATACGGATACGAATATTCTCGAATACGAATGCGAATACAAATATTCTTGAATACGGATACAAATATTCTCGAATACGAATACAAATTTTGCTCACCACATTCGTGTTTTCTCGGATACGAATATCGGATAAAATGAATTATCCGTTACCGTTTTCCATCCCTGGTTGTGGTACACCTTGTAGTTAAAATTTGGGACATGGATTACACCAAGCACTAAGTTGACAGGAGGAAAGTTTTGTATACAATACTATTGGCTACTGCTGCATTTACACGTAAGAGCAAGGCTAATAATACAGCCTTCAGCTGGCTGTATGGACACTTACAGCCCACTTATCAGCCCATTCATATAGTAGTTTACAGCCAGCTGAAGGCTGTATGACTCACCCCTTTCTCTCACAAAGTTTTTTGGTTCTTGTGCTTCAGCTGGCTGTAAACTTACAGTCCACCTCTCTTCTCTCTCCTCCTCTCTCTTCTCCACCTCAGCATACAGCCTACTAACAGCCTCTTATTATACTTGCTCTAACTTGAAAAGATATGGTAGTACATAAAAAAACACAGAATGAATCAAACAGTAATTAATGGAACAACCGATTATAGGAAAGTCTCCTAGCCCAGTGCTCATGTCTACCCAGCATAACAGTTTCCATTTCTCATAAAAGATTGTTAGAACCGGACTTACCTTTTCCAGATCCATGTGCATACCAAGTTATTCTCATGATCAGTAGCTAACTCACATAGTAAAACATCGATAAATATCACATTCACATATATGTATAAATAAAAGGTGCACTTCATATTATATAATTAGTCGTAAATAGACCTTATGGCAAAGTTTTAATGTTAGGCCAAATGAATCCAAAAGTCAATAACAAGGCCCTCCATAACTTGCCATAGGATATCCACTGGGGCTATGACCTAATACTCACCCATCATCTTCATCTCCAAGTCTCGATGGCAATGGTATTTAGCAAGTCCTTATACCAAATACAAGTATACCAAATTCAGAGAAAAAGAAAAACTGAATTTTTGAGAA
This sequence comes from Dendrocalamus latiflorus, assembly GCA_017311315.1. NCBI lineage: Eukaryota > Viridiplantae > Streptophyta > Magnoliopsida > Poales > Poaceae > Dendrocalamus > Dendrocalamus latiflorus. The sequence goes on along the minus strand of CM029673.1, from coordinate 3,149,757 downwards.
TTATTTTTCTAAAGAAAATTGGAATTATTGCGTCAGCACTGAATTTCCTTTTTCGACTGAATTATTTTTCTATTGAAAATTAGGATTATGGTGTCAGCATTGCATCAGCCCTGGGGTGGGCTGACTGGCAGGTGGGCCCGGTCCATGTGGACCGAGTCCATGGACCGCGGTGGAGGCCAAAGTGGCAGGGGGGTGGGATGTGGCAGCCAGGGCTTGCGTGGCGCCCGCGTGGCGACCACGTCGGCTGCCACCTCACACCCGGCGCTGACGTGGCGAGGCGCCAGTGAGGGGAGCTCGGGCACAGTGGTGGCGGCGGCGCTCCGGTGGCCGGCGGCGAGCGCCGATGGGTGCAATAGAGAGAGGGAGACGCGGGGAGTCCTCCTCACCTGCGGGCAGAGGTCCGGCGTGCGTGGGGCGGACGGCGGCGAGAAGGCGGCGGAGGCGCTCGAGTCTTCCGACGGGGACGGCGCTCCGACGGCTTTTGGGCATAGGGAAGGGGCAGAGGGGACTTGGCATGGTGCGGCGGAGCTCGGGGTGTCCTCGATGGCGCTCGAGATGCACTCCTTCACCAGCAATTCCTCGTCGGAGGAGATGGCGGCGCACGGAACTGAAGGCGCACGGCGCGAGGGCGGTGGGAAGCTCGAGAGGTGTAGAGGAGTGCGAGGCGAGGTGGTGCGGAGGACGGGGCTGCTCGGGGGGCCTTTTATAGGGGCCGGAGAGGGGCGGGGGCGCGTTAATTGCTCGCCGGTGATGGCAGCCGAAAAAAGGAAGGGGAGGGGAAGGAAGGAAAGAGGGGGTGCGAAAGGAAAGGAGAGGTGGGGGTTTGGGGATTCAGTTGCGGTTTCCTAAACCGGGGAGGAGGCGGCGAGGAAGGCCGGATTCGGCGCGGGCTTGGTCGGCCGGAGCAAAGAAGGAAAGGGGAGAGAAGGAAGGAAGGAGGCGGCGCGGTGGGGAAGACGGGACTGACCAGCGGGCCCAGGCGGCAGCGGGAGAAGGGGGCGCGGGCGGCCAGGATGGCACCACGCGGGGGAGAGGGGGATCGGGTGGCAGGCACAGGCACAAGGCGGACGGCAGGGATAGGCCGGCGCGGCGGGCGTGGCCGATCTGGGCCGGCCAGGTGGCGGCCCGAGAGGAGGGGAAGGCGGGCGCGGAGCGGGTGACGCGGCCGGCATCTGGCCATCCACGTGGCGGCCAGAGGGTGGAGAAGGAGATTTAATTTTTTAAATTTTGATTTTCAGAAAAAGCTAGGAAATTCAATAAAGCTCAGAAAAATATGAAAATACTTCCAAAAATTCCAGGAACATTCACAGAAGCTCCTGGTGACACTTTGGACTTAATAAAAATATTTCCAACTAATGTTGGTATTTAATTTGTAAACTTAAAATACTTTTTAGCTTTTAAAAGTTGATTTTTGATTCCAGAAAATTCTTTAAAACTATTTTGAAATTTAGGGAAGGTTGGGAAAAATAAAATAAACTCATTTTGGCTTTATTAAAATATTTAAAATACATTTTCTTGCTTTGGATTTTGAAATAAAATTTAGATAACTCCAAATAAAGTTCAAATACTTTAAAATAATTAATTTGAAAATAAATTTTTTAGAAAGCGAACTTTGGGATGTTACAAACCTACCCCCTTAGAAAGAATCTCGCCCCCGAGATTCGGACGGACTAGGAAAAAGACTAGGGAACTCTGATCTTAGATCTTCTTCATGCTCCCAAGTTACTTCTGATTCAGAATGGTTGCTCCACTGCACTTTACAGAATTTGATGATCTTGTTTCTGGTACGACGCTCTGCTTCATCCAAAATCTTGACTGGATACTCTGGATATGTTAGGTCCTCCCTCAAATTCACTTCTTCTAGAGGCATCTGTTCTTCTGGCACTCTGAGACATTTTCTTAGCTGAGACACATGGAAGACGTCATGCACATTCGACAACTGAGGCGGAAGCTTCAACTGGTAAGCAACTTCTCCTCTTTTTGCTAGGACAGGAAATGGTCCAATGAATCTAGGAGCAAGCTTTCCACTGACTCCAAAACAACGCATTCCTTTGAGAGGTGAAACTTTCAAATACACATGGTCTCCATATACAAATTCCAATGCTCTTCGACGATTGTCCGCATAGCTTTTCTGTCTTGTTTGTGCTGTTTTTAATCTGTCCTGGATCAGGCGAACTTGTTCCTCTACTTGCTTCAACACATCAGGTCCAAACACTTGTCCTTCTCTTGTTTGTTTCCAATACAACGGTGTCCTGCATTTTCTGCCATACAAAGCTTCAAACGGAGACATTTGCAAGCTGGATTGATAACTATTGTTATAGAAAAACTCTGCATAGGGCAAATTTTGATCCCAACTAGTCTTATTTGCCAAGACACAAGCTCTCAACATGTTTTCCAAGATTTGATTTACTCTTTCTGTTTGACCATCTGTCTGCGGATGATATGCTGTGCTGAAATTTAGATTTGTGCCCAAAAGTCCATGCAGCTTCTGCCAAAATCTCGAGGTGAATTGAGATCCTCGATCTGACACAATCTTCTTTGGAACTCCATGCAAATACACGATTCTTGACATGTATAGCTCTGCGAGTCTATCACCAGAGTAGGTGGTCTTTACTGGAATGAAATGTGCGACTTTTGTCAGACGATCTACAATAACCCGGATTGAATCATACCCTGACTTTGTTCTTGGCAATCCAGTTATAAAATCCATACCAATTTCTTCCCATTTCCACTCAGGTATCCTCAAAGGTTGCAAAAGTCCGGCAGGTCTCTGATGTTCAGCTTTAATCCGCTGGCACACATCACACAAAGCTACATACTCTGCAATTTCTCTTTTCATACTTGACCACCAATACCTTTCCCTAAGGTCTTGGTACATTTTTGTACTTCCAAGGTGAATTGAATATCCAGATTCATGGGCTTTCTTCAGAATTAACTCCTTTATTTCTTTCTTTTCAGGTACAATAATCCTTTTTCCAAACCAAATGATACCTTCTTCATCTTCTGAAAATCCTGGTGCTTTCCCTTTCTTCATATTATCTTTGATTTCCTTGACATACTTGTCCTCCTTTTGAGCTGCCTTGATTTGATCCTCTGAAGTTGGTTGAACCTCCAAAGTAGCTAGAAATCCTTCTTCTACTACTTCTAAATTGAGCCGCTGGAATTCTTCTTGAAGTGCACGCATACTGTCTTTAATCAACAGTTTATTACAGTAACTCTTTCTGCTCAAGGCATCAGCTACTACATTAGCCTTTCCTAGATGATAATGTATTCTAACATCATAATCTTTTATTAACTCAAGCCACCTCCTTTGCCTCAGATTGAGATCGGATTGGGTGAATATATACTTCAAACTTTTGTGGTCCGTGTAAATCTCACAGCGATTACCGATCAAATAATGCCTCCATATTTTTAGAGAATGCACGACGGCAGTAAGCTCTAAATCATGGGTTGGATAATTTTCCTCATGGGGTTGCAATTGCCTTAAAGCATAGGCTACTACCCTTCCTTCTTGCATAAGAACACAGCCTAGTCCTTGTCTTGATGCATCACAGAAGACTTCAAAATCCCTTCTAATATCCGGAAGCGTTAACACTGGTGCAGAAGTTAACCTCTTTTTCAGCTCTTGAAAACTGTCCTCACACGATTTACTCCATTCAAACTTCTTTTCCTTCTTTAGCAACTGAGTGAGAGGTCTTGTAAGCTTGGACAAACCTTCAATAAAGTGACAATAATAACCGGCTAATCCTAGAAAACTTCTGATCTCGGATACTGACTTTGGTTGTGTCCAATAAAGCACATCATTTACTTTTTCAGGATCTACGGACACTCCTCCCGCTGAAATCACATGACCCAAGAAAGCTACTTTCTTCAACCAGAACTCACACTTGCTAAACTTGGCATACAACCGGTGTTTTCTGAGCTTTTCCAAAACTATCCTCAAATGTTCTGCATGCTCTTCCTCATTCCAGGAGTATATCAAAATATCATCAATGAATACTACCACAAACTTATCCAAATATTCCATGAACACCTTATTCATCTGATTCATAAAATATGCAGGCACATTTGTTAGGCCAAAAGACATCACTGTAAACTCATACAGTCCATAACAAGTAGCAAACGCCGTTTTTGGTATATCTTCTGGTCTTATCTTCAATTGATGATACCCTGATCGAAGATCAATCTTGGAGAAGACACATGAACCTTTCAACTGATCAAATAAATCATCTATTCGGGGCAAAGGGTACTTGTTCTTAATTGTCACATCATTCAAAAATCTATAGTCCACACACATGCGAAGGCTGCCATCTTTCTTCTTCACTAGAAGTACTGGTGCTCCCTAAGGCGAAGAACTTGGTCTTACAAAACCTTTATCTTGCAGTTCCTGAATTTGCTTCTTAACTTCCGCCAAGTCATTTGCGGACATACGATAGGGTCTCTTGGAAATCAGAGCTGTACCCGGTACCAGGTTAATAACAAACTCAATTTCCCTATCCGGCGGCATTCCTGGCAAATCTTCAGGAAACACATCTGGGTATTCACTTACTATAGGTACCTTTTCTAGGGTTACTCCCTTCAAACTGTTCAACCCACATCTACTCTGAGAAGATGTGTTTGATTTATACTTTACTTGAATTCCGTCCGAGTTGGTAAGAGTAATGGCACGATCGGCACAATCTATCTGCCCTTTATACTTGGTTAACCAATCCATACCAAGTATTACATCTAGGCTCTTGGAGTCTATTATAATAAGATTCGCTAGGAATTTAACTCCATTTATATCTACGGTTGCTCTAGGGCAAACCGTGTTAGTTTTCATTTCCTTCCCAGGCGATTGGACTAACATAGGGTTCTTTAGCAAACGCACATCCCAATTATATCTTTCAACAAAATCTTTTGACACAAAAGAATGCGAAGCTCCAGAATCAAATAATGCTGATACAGGTACTGAGTTGACAAGAAACTTACCCAGAACTACGTCGGGTGCATCCTGAGCAGCTTCTGCAGTAACATGATTGAGATGTCCTCTGCTCATTGCCTGCGGAGTCCTTGGAGTTTGAGGTGTTCCACGGCCTTGACCTGCAGTTGGAGCTCGTGCTGGTGTAGTCCCTAGGTTGAAACGAACAGGGGTCACAGCTAGGCACTTCTGGGGACAGTTGTTGGCATAATGTCCCATGTTCTTGCAATTGAAACACTGCACTCCTGCCACTGAAGTCTTGTTTTGCTGAAGTTGGCCACCATTGCTTGCTCGAGGAGCTTGCGGAATTTGGCGAGGTCCTGCGAATGGCGTCCGTGGCACACTTGGCTTCGAGGGCCTATCGAACTGGGGTGGATTAGGACAAAAACGAGAACTACTTGCTCCCTGCTGAGCTTGAAACTTCCTCTTCCGAGTCTCATACAACTGATGCTGAGCATCTTCTCGTATAAGGGCCTTATTCACCATGTGTTGGAACGTTGGATAATCATTGGACACCAACTACACCTTGAGGTTGGGATCAAGTCCCTGCATGAACCTCCAAATCTTCGTTGACTCCGATGCAACATCCTCTGGGGCATACCTGGATAGTTGAGTGAACCTATTCAGGTACTCAGAAACGCTAAGGTTTCCTTGCTGTAGTTTGTGAAATTCCCTCTTCTTCATTTCCATGATTCCCATAGGAATATGTGCAGTGCGAAATGCTTCAACAAATTCAGCCCATATGATGGTTTGCACATCTTGATGGGCAGCACAGTAATTTTCCCACCAATTAGCAGCAATTCCTTTTGGCATCGGTTTGCGTCGGATTGGACGCACAACTACTCGGACGGTTATGCGGGCTAGCTAGCACAGGAGCGGCACTTTCTGTATGTTTCCGCACCTCATCTCTGACTACATTAGCCACCTCACCCATTAGCTCCTCTCTAAGAGATGCCTTGATCTCTTCTTGTAGCCGTGCGTCACGCTCGGCTTTGTTTCTCTTCCAGCGGCGATACATTTCGGAGTCATCTTGGAAACCATGTTTCCAAGGAATGTAAAGCCCAAGGCCTCTCGTACGACCCGGGTGCTCCTTGTTTCCCAGGGCCACGGAGAGTATATCTTTTTCCCTTGTTCCATGGAATGATCCTTGGGAAGATTCAACACTCAGCGCTTCCTGCAAGAGCACGACATGTCATTTCACTTCGTACGAAGTTGTGGAGTAGTTACAAGCTACGTAGTTCGATCAATATCTTACGAGGCGCTGAGACACTTGCCGGTCTGCAGAGTTTCGAAAGGAGACCTCCCCCGATGTCGTTGTAGATGACCTTGCTCTAATCCAATTTCGAGCGCGGTCATCCGGGATATTGGCAAATGGCGGGGCGGTGTCCTGCAGGGCTGCCTGTTCGTCCTCGCTCCTCCACTGCGGGATTTCACCCGCATACCCAGCTGTGCCAAGTCTGTGGGGGTGTGTGTTTTTTGCCTAGAGGGCCTTGTGCGCCGCACTTGTACTTTTGAACTCTTCGGTCGTTTTCATCGTCTTGAACTCTTCGCATTGTGGTTCCAGGAATGGGTATTTTTGAAAGGGTGCTTCGTCCTTCTCCACGTAGTCCTTGACAAGCGTGATCTTGAAGTTCTTCCATGATTTGCACGCCCCTAGCAAGGCTTGTCGTTGCACGGCGTCTTGGTGTTCTTCTGGGATCTCGAACGATGCCAAAATTTCTGTCAGCAGCTCACGTTTCTGAGTCGCAGGCACGCTCTTCCATGAATTGAATGTGATCTTTATTCGTTCTCGTGCAACTATTCTGATCATTGTTCTCCATGCGCTTACTGCTTTGGGAGGAAGGAGAGGGACCTTAGATACATCGACCTGTGTGATGGTAAATCGGCCCTCAGGCTTCTTCGATAGCCCTCTTCCTTGGCGTCTTGATTTTGGAGCGGACACCTCCGGCGATGGTGTTGAAGAATGCGTGGATGATATGTTGCTCAATTTGTGGGTCTATTAGAATAAGATAAGAAAGTGACATACCATAAGATAAGATAGTGAAACATTATGCTCAATGTTAGGAAGAGAGGAGAGGAGTAGAGGGGAGGGGGTGATGTGGACAGAGAGAGGGGGTGATGTGCCTATCTTAGCACCTACTTTAGTTGCTAATACTATATACTAACACTCACAACAAGTAAAAGACATGCTCCTTAGAAGCGATATAATTCTTGATATAATTCATGGAAGAAAAGAATCTCTCAACACTTGCACTTGTATGTATCAATCAGAGTAAACATGATTTTCCATTACAATGCGATCATTGATGAATAATGTGAAGCACATACTCACATACAAGCATTGCTCATTTCAACACATACTCACATACATGATTTACACCAAATCCATTCTAAATTTCTCATCTGTCCTAAAGATTTACACCAAACAAAATTAGTGACAATGTGATCATTGATGAATAATGTGAAGCACATACTCACATACAAGATTTACACCAAATCCATGCTATGTAGAAAGGGGTTTAATTACCTGAGGGAGGCGGCCGGCGACGGCTCGGCGACGGAGGTGCGAGGAGGCAGCGGGGTCTGAGGAGACAAATCGATCGAGAGTTAGATCTAGAATAACTGCAGCATACGCGGAAAACCCTAGCCAGAGGGTATATATAGGGAGGCTTATCACAGACTGTTCTACACTTAGAACCGTCTGTGATAGTAAGGTTATCACAGACGGTTCTACACTTAGAACCATATGTGATAGTAATATCACAGACGGTTCTAAGTGTAGAACCGTTTGTGATAAGCCCTTGCCCCCAACTGTAGTTATTAAGACAAACACCAACCAGTTGTATTTATATACAACACCAACCAGCTGCATTCATATACAACACCAACCAACATACAACACAATGTATTTCTTCACATATTTGCCACATACATCACACACATACATTGTTGTATACATATATGCCAATTCACATATACATTACACACATGCATTGTTATATACATATATGCAAATGCCCACATATATGTCGCACATTCTCATTCTATTTGCTTATTTCCTTTAAAAATAAGCCCTTCATGATGATCAATGCGTACGTAACTAGTTTCATCACGTTATTTGTCGTCGACCCTTATGCCATTTCCAAAAGGAGGTAACTCGTCAAATTGATTGTATTCTTCCTCGTCCACTATATTCTCTACTCCGACAATTCTCCTTTTTCCATGAAAAACTACATGGTATTTCTTATTTGCCGGATCGGTTACATAGAAAACTTGAACAACTTGGTTGGCGAGTACGAATGATTCGTCTTTGTACCCGACACGTTGGAGGTCCACGGTAGTGACACCGTACTTGTCAACCTTCACCTGTGGGAGATGCACCCAACGGCAGCAAAATAAGAGGATCTTGAAAACCACGTAATCGAGCTCCCAAATCTCTTCTATGAACCCATAGTACAAGTTTCTCGACCCATCGATACTGAACGCATCTATGCAGACACCGCTGTTCTGGTTTATGCTCTTTACATACTGAGACTGCGTATAGAATGTGTACCCATTTATATCATATCCTTGCCATGTCACAACTGTAAATGTTGGCCCTTTTGCCAACCATGTCAGCATCTCACTTGGCGAGCTCCTAGCGATTTGCTCCTTCAACCATTGGTTGAACTGACTGTTGTGTTGCCTCATGATCCAAACATCCGGTCGCTCCGGATTCTATTGCCGAAGCACATCCTTGTGCTGGTCGACATAAGGCGCCACTTCAGTAATGTGTTGCAAGACTGTGAAATGGGCTTGAGTATACGTGCCCATATCTGCAGTGATTGCTTTCCTTCCGATAGTTCCCATACCCTTCAGCCTCCCCTTATGATGAGATTGAGGCACACCTATCGGTTGAATCTGAGTCATATAATCGACACAAAACTCAATGACCTCTTCGCTTGCATAACCTTCGACGATGCTGCCCTCCGGCCGAGATCGATTCCGTGCGTACGACTTGAGAATTCCCATGAACCTCTCAAATGGGTACATGCTACGTAGGAATACGGGCCCGCACATTTTTATCTCCCACACAACGTGAACAATGAGATGGACCATGATATCGAAAAACGAAGGAGGGAAATACATTTCAAGGTGACATAGAGTCATCACCACCTCGTCCTGCAGAGCATCTAGTCCTTCGGGATCGATGACCTTCTGAGCAATTGTGTTAAAGAAATAACATAGCCTCATGATTGTCTCTCGAACTTTGATCGGCAAAATATTTCTAATTGCAATAGGGAGCATCTGTGTCATCAGCACATGACAATCATGAGACTTCATGCCATTTAACTTCAAATCTTGCATCGAAACAAATTTCTTCACGTTGCCGAAGTAACCAGACGGAACTTTGACACCATGCAAGCACTGGCACAGTTCTGTTTTCTCAGCCTTGGACAGAGTGTAATACGCAAGGGGAAGGTACGTTCGTCCATTATCGGTGCATGTCGGTGCTAACTCAGGCCTGATATCCATATCAGCCCAGTCAAGCCGTGCGTTGACGCCGTCCTTTGTTTTATCACGAATGTTCAGTAAGAGACCAATCAAGCTATCGCATACATTCTTTTCTACGTGCATGACGTCGATGCAGTGTCGAATATCTAGGTACTCCCAATAAGGTAAGTCCCAAAATATTGATCTCTTCTTCCAGGTGTTCTTCTCATGAGCCCTCAATTTACGTCCCTTTCCGAGGACAACATCTAAATCCTTAACCATATCATAAACCTCGTGTCCCCTTAAATGCCTTGGAGCTGAACTGTCTTCCTTCTCTCCATCAAATTGTTTCTTCATCTTGCGGTATGGGTGAGCCCTCCGAAGGAACCGGCGGTGACACATGTAGACGGTTTTGCGTGAGTGTTTCAGCCACACACTCTCGATACCATCTAAACAGTGAGTACAAGCTTTGACACCTTTTGTACTATGGCCGATAGGTTACCAAGGGCAGGATAATCATTTATGGTGCAGAACAATAAGGAGAGCAGAATGAAGTTTTCTCGTTTGTATGCATCCCATACTTGTACCCCTTTGTTCCACAGTACTTTTAGATCTTCCACCAACGGTGCTAGGAATGCATCAATATCATTCCCAGGTTGTTTTGGCCCTTGGATAAGTATCGACAGCAAAATTTACTTTCGCTTCATACACAACCAAGGAGGAAGGTTATAGATGCAGAGAGTCACGGGCCATGTGCTATTTCAGCTGCTCATGCTACTGAAAGGATTTATTCCATCTGTACTCAGTCCAAACCTTATATTCCTTGGTTCTTCACCGAAGTCTGCAAAACTCCTATCGATGTTTCTACGCGGAATCAACAAGGTGTCTTAGCATTCCATCCTTCTTGCGCTCCTTCGAGTGCCAACGTAGCATTTTTGCCTCTTTTGGATTTGCAAAAAAACCTTTTCAAACGGGGAATTATAGGAAAATACCATGCCACCTTAGCAGGAGGTCCTTTCTTCGCCTCTGTTCCCTCGCCATCATCTGATTGATTGTTGCGTTTGTATCGGGATGCGTTACACACCGGACATACATGCATGTTTGCATACTCTTTACGGTAGAGGATACAGTCATTCGGACATGCATGTATTCTTTCTACTTCCATTCCCAACGGACAAAGAACCTTCTTGGCTTTATACGTGGTTTTAGGCAACTCATTTCCCTCTGGACGCATGTCCGCTAAAAGACCTAGCAGCGCCGTGAAACTCTTATCGGACCAACCGTTGCTTGCCTTCAATTTTAACAGTTCAAGCACGACTGACAACCTCGTGTACTTGCAGCACGTGAACAAAGGTTTCTCCGAGTCCTCCATCAAGCCCCGGAATTTAACATACTCTCTCTCATCATAGTTCTCTTCTACATCGCGAAGCATCTGATCCAGATTATCATCGTGCAACCTATTCGAATCCGAACCACAATCGACATCATCCGGCGGCATGTCATTCACTTCACGGGCAATGTCATCCGGCGGCATATCATTCACTTCACCGGCGATGTCAACCGGCGGCATATGATCATTCACTTCGCCATGACTGCTCCAACACGTATAACCCTTTTTGAAACCCCTCCGAATCAAGTGCGCTTCAATTTGCCCTCGGTTCTTAAACATCTTTAAATTATCGCAGTCAGTGCATGGACAGTACATATATTCCACCCCCTTATTCAACATATCCTCCTCGGCAACTCTTGTAAAAGCAGACACGCCATTAATATACTCTTCACTCACACGGCTCGCGGCATACATCCAGCTTCGGTCCTACGTTACGTACATATATAACAACTTAGTATTAAAAATTAAATTAACTAATTATTACTACATATATACCAGCCACATGTATTGAGGCTTAATTTGCTAGCTCAATTCATATTATAAACACAACAGGTATTATATAACAAACAATTTTGCAAACCATCTTCAATAACACTCACCAATTACTTAGATCTAAATTGTAATGCAAAGAAAAAAGAAATTTCATTACTAACCATATCTAGAGCAACCAGGAAAGTATGAATCTTCAAAGCTCAATCTCTGCCTCCTCCCACCAAATTAACTGGCCTGAAATCGCCTAGCTTGCCTCCTGAGCGAAAGAGTGCGCAGCAGCGGCTAGATCTGGATCGAAATGAAGACAGATGCGGTCTGAGAAGCACAATAAATGGCTAGTGACCATTATCACAGACGGTTTTTAATAAAAAATCGTCTGTGAATTATCACAGATGGTTTTTATTAAAAACATCTGGGATTATCACAGACGGTTTTTTATTAAAAACAGCTGGGATTATCACAGACGGTTTTTAATACAGACCGTCTATGATACTCATTTTCTCCGACGCCGCCAATACAGACGGTGTCTAAATTAAAACCGTCTCTGTTAGTGTTGGTCACAGATGGTTTTGTCAAACCGTCTGTGATTGGCCGTCTAGTATTAGGCCTTCTGTAGTAGTGATAATAAATTAAAGGTTAAATTAAAATGATTTTTATGGAATTAATTAGATCCTAAAATTAATTTTCCAAAGTAAAAATGATTTAACATGATTTTTCAAATAAAAATACTTTATTTGAGACATGATATTAAAATATGCACCCTTGAATTTTCATGGATTTTTAGTTTTCTTGCGATTTGTTCAGATTTATTTGAATTTCTCAATCCTTTATAATTTTCGAAGTCAGTTTGAATTCCATTTTTTTGAACCTATTTCTTTGCCTAGGATGCTAGCCCACTTTCTTCCCCGACCACCACTCAGCCTGTCCCCGCTTTCTGCCTCGCACCACAACCTAACGTCAGCCCATCTCCCTAACCTAAAACCCTACCAAGTCGTCGTAGCCAATCTAGCTCCTGTGGCCCATCCTACCACCGCATCATTGACATGTGGCCCCGCTAGGAACATTGTGCATCTTTCCCAGACAAACCCAAGACGAATGTCACCGCCACCCCCTCCTCGACGTCTACACCCTTGAAGCCCTAGCTTCCACAGGCTAAAATAGTTTGCCAACTTGAATCCGCGCACCCATATCACACCACATCCTTCCAAACCCTAATGCCACCCCTAAAACCCCGTGCAATGTTGTCGCCATCACCTTGTTCCTTGCACTCAATTGTGCTCCATCGAGTCACAGCATCATCGTTGCATTCTCGTCGATCTAGTGGCTCCCTCATGAATTCATTCGCATCACATCGTATCCCACCTCTCCATCTTTTTCCCCTTTGTTGATTTTGCTTTTCCACCACTGTGTGCAGAGATCGACCCTGTCTTCTGCGCCTATGGTCATGAGACTTTGTTCTCGAAATCCTCTGCCGCTAGTGAGATTTCCACTCTATCTACCCCTCCATTGCCTTCCTCTTTACCTCACTAATTTGGTGCGCATCTCCATGTCGTAGGAAGACATATGCGCCGTTGCCGCCACTGTGAGAACGCATGTTGCCTTATCCTTGCCACTGATTGCCTTGGTTGTTGCCTAGAGATCACGAATGGACCATTGTGTTCCCCGCGTCTTCCTCTTCGCGATGCACAGCTTAGCCATCTCCACCGCGACTGCTACCGTCGACGACCATAGGGACCTAAGCTCTACCAACGCCATTATGACCACATCATCACCTCATCAGAGCCACTAGTGCCACACAGTGGCCACCTCAACACTATCCCTGCCCCATCATCGCCCGCGTGGCAAGAGCCCAGATCCAAACCCACCATCCTTGACATGCGGGCCCACAACTGCACATCTCGAACCCTAGATCCAAAACATGACACAATGACATGTCGACCCCACATATCATCCACCCTTGTTAAACCCTAATCCCTCACTTTTCACTTAAATGTGGACTCCACATTTTAGCCTCACCCTTCTATAAACCCTGCCCACCATGCACCCTTCTCCTTTGGTGGACATGGTCCATAGACCTATGGCCCCTCCTGTCATCTATTGGTGTTTTCTAAAATTTCAAAAAAATTAAGATTCTAGAATATTACATAGGTCCCACTTGTCATTGACATGCTATCTCTCTCCCTTTTGTTTTCTCCGTTTTTTCTCGAGGCCAAACTTCCAAGAAACCTTTCTCCCTCGTACAAACTCCAACTGAACCAATTCTTCCTCCTAAATTCATATAAATTCGAGCTCTCCTAAATTCATATAAATTCGAGCTCTATTGTCCAGTAACTTCTATTCTCACTTTAGAGTTTATTTGAATTGTCTTTTAAATTTTGTTTGTATTTGCATTTTTTTTTCTCTTGTTAGACGTGGACATCTGGAGTCGTTTGAAGGAGTTGAAGACCAAAAACAAGTTAAGGAACAGCAGCATATCTATAGCAAGGCAAGGTTATTATTCCTTGGAAGAGATCTAGTTTCTAACACTGCAATAGGTTCTGCCTTAATCTTGCCATCATTACCCACAAGAGGTAAGTCAGGATTAGGAACATCATGAGTACCTATGTACCATTTCAATTGACTCACATGAAAGACCAGATAAATGCCAACACCAGTAGGTAATTGCCGCTAATAAGCCACCTTACCAACCTTTTGCAAGACTCTAAATGGACCATAGTACTTACTAGTCGATTTTAGTGATTGTTTAAATCTAGAAGTTGCCCGTCGATAAGGTGCATCTTTAAATAGGCCATGTAATTCACTTAAATGTCCTTTCCACTCTTTGTTTATCAACATATTTGTTCATACTAGCTTGAGACTAAGCAAGACTAGCCTTGAGTTGCTGAAGCATGACTTGCTTTTCTACTAGAAAGTCCCTAGCATTAGTATCTATAGGACCAGGAACAACAACTTAACGGACAACTAGATGAGGGAATCCATATAAGGCCTAGAATGGTGTATTCTCAAGTGAAGTATGATATGGTGTATTATACCACCACTCAACAAGAGACAACCAATAAAACCATTGTTAAGGTTCCCTGAAAATCATTCTTCTCAAGTATGATTTAAGACACTGATTGCCCATTCTATTTGACCATCATATTAGGGGTGATAAGCAGTGCTAAATCTGAGTTTGACTTTAACAGCTTTGAAAATCTCTGGCCACAACCTACTAGTGAATATCCTTTCCCTGTCAGATTGTTACCAATGAAAACCTATGCAACTTAAATATGTTTTCGATTAAATGTTGTACCACAGAATGCACAGTATAAGGATGAGCAAGAGGTATGAAGTGAACATAGTGAACCTATCCACCACCATAGGTGTTACGATTTTCTTGATTCTTTTGCTCTCGGATGATGCAGAGCACAGCGCCCCTGTTGTCTACGTTGCCTGATAGTCAGCACTTCTGCCGCGCGAACTAGGCGACGTCAGAACAGCACTCGTCTCTGCTAGTTCTCACGTGAACATGTAGAAACTTTATCTTCCGTCGAATCAATTCTCAGGAACACCAACCGCTCCATTTTTATTGCTTCTTCTCCATATCAATCGCTATCTCTACCTCTTCTAACTTCTCTGCCTCTCTGGTATCACTCGATTACACCAGATTGCTACCTCTTTCTCTTTCTCAATCTTTCTTTCCTTCCTTCTAAACTCCTCAAATTACCACGTTACATGCTTTGCCTTTTAAAGCAAACTCATAGAAAGCGACTCGGACAACTACTCCACACACGGACACGAAAACCACTCGTATACATATTCGTATACACGGCAAGAACGTGTACACGTATACGAACTCGGATACGGAAACAAGATTACTATAACAATCACCTCCTTAATCTTGTTTCTCTATTTTGATCATGTCGATCTTCTCTCTTGCTTCCGCTTCTTCCTTGCATACCTGTCTGGACTGGAGCACCTGCTCCTGCTTCCTCCATGAGCACCTCCTCTCAGTGTCGTGTGTCATTGCTTTCGACCATTGTCCTTCATGCTGTGCTTCCTCCCGCCACCTTGGGACCCATCTCCGACTTCCTTCCGCTGCCCGTGTGAGGGCTCCTCCTGAGCCTCTGCTCGCCACGACCATGCTAGCTGCATGTGGTCTATGCCGACCACTCAAACCGTTGCTCCGCTTCTCTCCGCCTGCATACGCTCGTTCGGAGTTGGCTGCATGCCTGTGTGCACCTCCTGAGCCGCTCGCTTCGACCACTGCGCCTTCTGCCTCGTCTTGCTTCTTTGCCGACTCAGTCTCCTTCCTTTTTACGTCTTCTTGTGCGCTAGGCTTGCCTCCTGCTGCCTCTGCACCTCGACCATCTGTGCCTCTCTCCACCCAAACCTGTTTACAAGTGTTCAAAGGAACCTTGTACAACCGACTTGGAGATTTCTTCGCTTTCATCAACAAATTTCTGTTCTTGTCATACACTCGCAAGAACTCATCCTCCAGCACCACCTTGCATCCTCTCTCCATCATCTGCCCGAGACTTAGTATGTTGTTGCATAGACTTGGTATATAATAGATTCCTGTCAACAACTTCTTATCTCCGTTCCTGCATTGTAGCATCATTGTCCCTTTACCCTTTATCTCCACCGTGGAGCCGTCGCCGAACTTGACCTTGCCCCAAACCTTCTCGTCGAGCTTATGGAACATGGAGCGATCTCCCGTCATGTGGTTGCTTGCTCCATTATCCAAGTACCATTGATCCGTGTGATCATGACTTCCTTCCTTCGTGCGTAGTTTTGGAACTATGTTCTCCTCATTCAGTTCCACCACAACCGACTCCTTTTCAACATATGAGGAGAGAAGTACTAGATCTCCGTCATCTTCTTCTTCGTCTTTGGCAAGGTTCACTTCCCCGTCCTTCTTCTTGCTCTTGCAATCCAAGGCAAAGTGCCCAACTCGTTACAGTTGAAGCACTTTTTATTGTTGCGGCATCTTATCGCGTAGTGCCCATATTCGCCACATTCAAAGCACTTGACATGTGACAAATCGTAGGATTTCTCACCACCTCCTTGCCCAGCATTGTCTCCACGGCCACCCCTGCCGCCTCGACCACTCTGGCCACCTCGACCGCGCCACCTCCCGCGGTTGTATGAAGAGCCACGACCGTCTCTCGGATCTCCCTTACTAGCAACGCCTGCTCGTTGTGAGATCCTTGCTCCTTACGCGATTGAAACCCCTTTAGTAACTCCTCATACGCCTTGAGAGATCCGGCGATCTCCTCTATCTTCTTCTTATCCAAATCGGGGGAGTACATAAGTGTTGTGACAACAGGTATGTACTTCTCCGGAAGCACGCGCAGGTACTTCTTCACCGCCACAGATTCCTCCATCTTGTCGCCAAGAGAGTTAATCTGATTGTAAAACGAACTTAGCTTGCCGGCGAACTCGTCCACCGACTAGTTTTCTTCCATCTTCAAATTCTCGAACTCGCTCCGCAAATTCTAGAGCCGCACCTCCTTGACACGATCAACTCCTTCGTGCATCGTCTGAAGTGCCTCCCACGCTTCCCATGCCGTCTCCTTGCCGATGAGTTGATGCATCATCGCGTCTGGCACCGCCTGGTAGATGAGGGCCAAAGCCGCTTGATCTACCTTGTCGTCTACCTCCTTGTCCTTCCCCTTCGGATCGACTGCGCACCAGACTCCTTGGGCGCGCATGTTCGCCTTCATCTTCATTGCCCATACTGGATAGTTGTCGACCGTCAGGAGAGGATACTGGAGGGAGATTAACCCACCCTGAGTCTTCGCCTTGTCACCCATGCTCTGATACCACTTGTTACGATTTTCTTGATTCTTTTGCTCTCAGATGATGCAGAGCACAGCGCCCCTGTTGTCTACGTTGCCTGATGGTCAACACTTCTGTCGCGCGAACTAGGTGACGTCAGAACAGCACTCGTCTCTGCTAGTTCTCACGTGAACACGTAGAAACTTTATCTTCCATCGGATCAATTCTCAGGAACACCAACCGCTCCGTTTTATTGCTTCTTCTCCATATAAATCGCTATCTCTACCTCTTCTAACTTCTCTGCCTCTCTGGTATCACTCGATTACACCAGATTGCTACCTCTCTCTCTTTCTCAACCTTTCTTTCCTTCCTTCTAAACTCCTCACATTACCACGTTACATGCTTTGCCTTTTAAAGCAAACTCATAGAAAGCGACTCGGACAACTACTCCACACACGAACACGAAAACCACTTGTATACGTATTCGTATACACGGCAAGAACGCGTACACGTATACGAACTCGGATACGGAAACAAGATTACTATAACAATAGGAATCACTTTTTCATTTGATTTAGGAAGTTCTTCCAATTGCATATGTGTGCTCATGCCATTACGAGAGGATCCAGAAGTCAATGGTAATTACGTTATTCAAATTTTGACCTTTGACACATTGCACACTCATGAACAAATTGCTCAACTTCTTTCTTTATCCCATGCCAAAAGACTCGACTCTTTGGTATGTAGCCTTGATTCACCACCAGTTGAAGAGGAATGTAGGGAACCAACTATTTAAATTCTTAATTGAGGGGATGGGATCCTGGGCTTTCTTCACCCCAGGTGGCTAGATAGTTCTCTCACCAAGTCGCTGCTGCCCCTTTGAGCTGATGCATGGTGAAAACTACTTTGTCTACCTCGGCACACTTAGCAAGTCGTGGCTTCTTCTCAATGTTGCAAAGCCAATCTTCAACTTCGAGCGACTCGTCGGTAAAAGAAAAGGTTAAGGACTGAGTCCTTAGGAAGTTGGCTAGTTTGGAGCTGTGATTGTTGGCACTTATTTGTTAGCCAGCATGGATAGCTAACAAGATTTGAGTTTGTTCTGCCTTGACTTATGCCATGGTGGGATTGAGAATTTTTTTAAAAATATGGCATCATGGGTGGCGGAGTGGGTGTAGGCACTCAAGGACTTCGTGTAGAAGGGCACCGCGTACGACGAGTACCTACGCTGGTATGCTCGTAGACACACACTAGGCTGGTGCATGCTGTTGACCCTCCCCCCGCTCACATACCAGCACTGACTGACACGTACCCATGCACTTAGCGTGGAACTTTGCCATCACGGTAGGTACTCTCGAGTTTCAAGGATTCTAAGTATGGTTACCACAATTACTAGTTTGACCCTTGCAGATGGACATCACTGCCGAGATTGTGAGGGACACGGGGTCGATCATGGACAGGATTGCCCACAATTTGGAGGTATCACACGATGAGCTACTGCACATTGTCCATTGGGTCTACATTGCGTCGAGGCATGCCCTCACCCTCTCGGCGTGCAGGACGCTCTCAGAGATGGCCACATGTAACTTCAATCTCCATTCAATTGGTTTTGGTGATAATGACAAATCTAATTATGAGACTAACTTGATTATTGATTATGATATTATCTAGTCTCATTTGGATAAAAAGGTGAAAACCATAAGTGGTATGTATTCTATATCACTTTCTTATTTCTTATTTCATTCCTCGGATCCAAGATATAGATTGAACTTCACCAAATAGTCAAACATGAATATGTGTATATGTCTCTATTACACATTCTTATATCCACACGTTTAGGGGAGTTCACTCTATATTTTATGGTTTTATTAGTATTGATCTATGTTCATATTTTCACATATTAAGAATATTTACCTTGAAACATATCCCTAGAGTATATATAGCTTGTGTAGTTCACATATACTCATCATCGGGTTATCATGTAGTTCCTCCATTATATGTTAATGGTTGAATGATAAATGACAACTAAATAAATAAACTTTGCTTAAAAAAGCTTATCTTAGAGTATACAATTATTTTGTACATGTTGTATACTTGAAAAACAATGTTTTATCTCATTATTTGTTGAGGTTGTTATGAATTACCAAAAAGAAAAGATTGTGGAATTTAGTCCCTCCGTTATGAGTTAATGGTGAAGTTAGGTAATTGATGACAATAAATTTATGGACTAGCATTTTTCATGAGTTGGATGAATAGGTTAACTTCCACAAAAAAGGATAATTTGAAATGGCTTCATGTATTGAAGATCATCAAGTCAAGTGAAGGATACATCATGAGTTGATGTATATCCAAGAGGATATGATCGTTTGTTGATCATCAAGCCAAGTGAAGACCCATTATGTGTTGATGGAGTTCAAGTGACAACGACCCAGACTTGAAGTGAAGGTGTGAGTCATCATGCTTTAAGAAGATGCTAAGGTAAAGGTATGACTAGTTAGGACTAAGAATGTGTTCATAATTTTTTACCGATCTTGGAGTTTGGTTGGAAGACCAGATTGCTAGTATAGGTTGCTAACTATTAAGAGGGGTCTTGTCTAATAGCTTGAGTCTCATCATGTGTTGATTGCTCAACCTCACTTGCTCTAGCCCTCTTTGGCATGAGGCTTGTATTTGTGAATGTGTTTTGCAAATAGTTGAAGCTCATGTGTTGAATCCTTGTAACATAGGACTATACATTGCGAATGTGTTTTGTAAGTGTTTGAAGTCCATGTTTTCATTCCTTGTAGTATGATCCTTATATTTGCAAATAGTTGAAACTCATATATAATCCTTGTATCATGTGCAAATGTATTTTACAACTTGTTGGGAATCATATTCAATCCTTGTGTGCAAGATACTGTTGTTTGTAAATGTGTTTTACAAAATCTATTGAAGTATCTACGCTTCTTAGAGAAATCCGAACTACTGCAATGTAGTCTACAGTACTACCACTGATCAAAACTACCGACGTTGTAATCACGGAACTACTGCATTCATTGGTGATTGAAGACCTTCGTGGTTGAGAGTGACTTGGTCGAACCAATGTGGTCAAAGACCTATGTGGTCAAAGATCTGTATGATCGAAACTAGCGTGGTCGAACCAGCATGGTTAAAATCGACGTGGTCGAAGATCTGTGTGATCGAAACCAGTGTGGTCAGAATCGATATGGTCGAGATCTATGTAATTGAAACCAGTGTGGTTGAACTACATGGTCGGAATCGACGTGGTCGAGATCTGTGTGATCAAAACCAGCTTGGTTGAACCAATATGGTCGAAACTAACATGGTTAAGATCATGTGATCGAAACCAGTGTGGTCAAAATCGATGTAGTCGAAGATATGTGTGATCGAAACCAGCATGGTCGAACTAATGTGGTCAAAGTTCTGTGTGATCAAACCAACATAGTCAAACCAGTGTGGTCGGAATCGATGTAGTCAAGATCCGTGTGATTGAAACTAGTGTTGTTGAACCAGCGTGGTTGACTATCTGTGTGATTGAAACCAGCATTGTCGAACCGATGTGGTCAACAATGTGTGATCAAAACTACCTTGGTCAAACCGATGTGGTCAAAATCGACGTGGTTAAGATCTATATGATCAAAACCAGTGTAGTCAAATCGATGTGATCGAGGCCTGTGTGGTCAAAACCAACATGGTCGAACTAATGTGATTAAAACAACATGGTTGAAGATCAATGGAGTAGTTAGAGCTATGTGTGATCTAAGGCTGACATGGTCGACGTAGTCGAGACTTGAGTGGTCGAAACCAATGTGGTCAAAGACCAACGTAGTCGGGAACCTGTGTGGTCGATTCGGACAGCGTGGTCGGAGACCAAAGTGGTTGGAGATCAGCGTAGTTGGAGACCTAAGTGGTCGAACCGGACAACATGGACGGAAACCTGAGTGGTCAAACCATCTGACATGGTCAAGGACCAGTTTAGTCGATGATCGGTACATTCAACTAGCTCTATATGAGTGGTCAATCGGCTCTGTGTGAGCGGTCCGATCAGTGAGCAGTACTTCTGATTTGTGGAATGACAGACTCTATGTGAGCGGTACTTCTGATTTGTGAAACATCCGGCTTGTATAGCAATACGTTTTTCTAGAGAGACACCTGTGTGGTAGTCTTCTCCTCCCCGCGAGAGCAGTAGTTCCACATGTGGGAGTGGAAATTTCGATGATCAAAACTACCAAAAATTTGTATAGAGGAACTATCGTATTCGATTGATCCTTTGCTTCTAATGGCTAGTTTTGCTTCTAACGGCTAATTTTATTACCATTGCGAGGGGAGTAGAAGTACCGCAGTTTTGTCATTGGTACTTCCGATAATCCAGATTTTTTCTGGTCCTTTGCTTCCAACGGCTATTTTTTGTGGTGTGGGTATATATACTCCTTGTGGCTGGTTGGAGAAGGAATTGTTGTACTCCATTTTACTCTCTTGTGCTAGTGTGAGGTCATCCTCTCAATTGTGCATGTATTGCACCTTGTGGGCAAGGAGAAAGGCTCTAGATTGCATGTGTTACATCTAGAGGTGGATTGAATATCCACTCGAGCTTGTGTATTCATTGCATGTGGTGAGTCAAGCAAGGGGCTTGACTTATTACTCTTGGAGTTTGCCAACTCCTAAACTGCGTTGGAGACATCATGCATGGTGATCTTCTCAAAGAAGGTTGTCAGAAGACCCAGCGAAGTGTGGAGGTTGGAGCTCACCTATCCGGAGAGGGAAAGAGCTACCACTAGTGGATTGAGGTGTTTCGGCTTAATTTGTGGGGCATGTTCAATTCGTTTGGGCTAACCTCAACATGGACTAAGCGAGACCGACAAGTCTCTGAACACCACGGTAAAAAGAGATCATGTGAATTGTGGTTTATTTTTTTGTGCTTAATTTACATTCAAGCAATTTATATTCATTGAATTAAATTGATTGCTTACCATCCTAGGATTGCAAACCTTGACATAGCTCTAAGGTGTTGGTGCACTTAGGTGAACATAAGTGAATTATGCTTCGTTTGTGCTAAACTAATTTGATTTAATCTTTCACATTGTACACTTGGTTTAGACAAAAAAAAGAAAAGGTCTTTAATTAATAATAATTGAAAGAGAATTTTTAGACCGCCTATTCACACCCTCTAGTTGGCATCCTTGATCTTACACCACGTAGATGCATATGCCGAGGCCGCCACGTGCTGCAACTTAGGTAGGAGGCTTCAGAAGGCATGTGCCTACCCTCGGGCACCGACATCACTGCCGCCGGGTCAAGCCAAATGGTCAGGGTGGGCACATACCTACACACTAACGCCGTCATCGTCCGTGGACCCCTACCTGCATTGGCAGGGTAGCTAACGTTGTTCGGTCAAAGCGAGTACGACAGTTGGCTATAAACCATGGCCCACATGGAAGGTATGTTTCATCTCTTAAGGGTTTTTCATATCGATATATTGCAGAAATAAACAATACCTATCCTACATGTATGACACACCAGCCAGGAGTTCAGTTATCACCCCACGAGGATCTCCTGGGAGACGTGAGCGATTTCCTCGTGGATGACCCAGTGGTGGTCCTTTCCGAGTCGCGCTCAGTAGTGCATTAGTTCCTACGCAGTCACAGGTGTAGTCTACCCCCGAGGCATTGGGAGCATGAGTCAGCAGGCCTCCTGACCGCCTCACCCTATCAGGGCACCGTCAACCCACGCTGAGGAAAGCCAAGCGGGGCCGTACGGGCAGGCACCAACCAGGGGTGGCATGTGGCGACGACGGAGGAGGTGCTGCAGGTGGTGTAGCCAGTGGCGAGTTGTGGGTCTTCTTTCTGCTTTGTGTACTTTTTTCGTTGTGTATGTATTTTGCTTTGTCTTCCTATGAATTCTCTATTGCATCGCAATATCACTTACGTTCCTACTTACGAATCGTTGCTACCTCACTCGTCCTCATAACATTCTTTAGAAATTTTAACACACTACAATAACATACAATGTTCACAAAATGTTATTGCAAGTCTAATAGATTTCATGCTATTCACAATCTACAAAAATCACAAACAGATCAACCGGCATTGTCTACCCTTTTATTTCAACAAAAAAAACAACTTACAAACAAGATTTGCTAAATGTATTACCTACAAAAATTGTCATTTACTCCCCCCCCCCCCCATAATTATTTCTATTGGATTAATACAATAATTATATTATTTTTTAAATTTCCCAACCGTTGGCCGACTTGGGCTAGTCACTCAACTAGGCCGGGCGACTAGGGATCGTGTCACCCAATAGTTGGGAAACAGAGTTTGGTCACCCAACGGTTGGGCGACTAGCCCAAATCTCCCAACAGTAGAGCGACATTTGGTCAAAACTGCAAAAAAGATAAAAAAAAGTAGGTGTAATACTGTAATTCAGAATAAAAAATTGATTATTAAAAAGATTCATGGGATTGATTGGTGGGAGTGGAAGCTTGACTCCTCATCCACGGCCTGTCCCATGTCATGCGGGTCACGCATACTGGTTGGCGTCTTAGTTGATGTTGGCTTGTAACTCTGGGTTGGTGTTAGCCTGAGCCCTGATGACTCTCCTGGCCATATGTAGAGAACATTCTTGTTTAGCACTAAGAACTAGGTAGGTGGGTTATTTGCCCATGAAAAACACGCCAAAATCATTTGGACAAGATAAACGGCAAAAGAAATACAATACAAAGCCTATTATAGCCACATGTCATTTATAATAAGTGGTTACAATACAATACCATATTTTACAATGTCCACATCTAGAATAGGTATAATACTGCTCCTAGTAAGCACTTTCCTAGACCTATCCATCTATTCATACATGAAGCTAGCTCCTGGGCAAGTGGGACTGTAACTCGATGAGCGGGAGTGGGAATGACTGCCATTAAGGCTAGACGTGCCTAAGCGGGAGTGACTGCGGCTACGCACCACGGTAGGTACCACCAAGAGTGACTGTCACCGGCAGGCTGGGCCACCGCACACTCTTGCGTACGGTGATCCTTAGGAGGAGTCCACTGGTTTGAGGGTGAGTTGGGGGAGGATCAAAGGGGACTATGGCAGGTCCAGCAAGTGTTGGAGTGTGTATCGCAGCTACCACCATGGTCCTCTGAACTTAGCGAGGGCACCGGCCTTCTCACTCTCTATTGCAGTGAGTGCCTTCTCGCACTTGACAAGCTGCTCCCAGATGTTCTCCACCTAGCTGTAGCTGGCGAGAAGGAGCTGACGAATGTCGGTGATCCCATCCGATGCCTTGGTGTAAGTAGACCCCATGGCCCACATAAGCTGGACCTGATGGGTCAGCATTGAATCGTCCTTAGCAACTGGAATAAAGGTCTCACTATGGCGTGCTCCCTCCTGGCAAGAAGGGTAGAAGCAAAATAAAGACGACAGTAGGGTAGCCTCATGAATCTTGTAGAGATGTGTAGAGGGTAAGTGTGTAGCATCTTGAAGAGCATTAGTAGTCGTGCTCCTCCTGTGCAAGCTCCTGAAGGTGTCTGGCTGGTGCTCACCATCCCTAGTGTATATGAAAACTTTCATAATCCAGGACTCCCAGACTCCTTCTGAAGTGCTACAGCCTCGAAAGATAGGCTAGTGACTGTAACCCAAATATTGCATCAGTTTGTGTAGGATGTCGGCAAAGTTGCCTTCATCCTAACCATGAACAAAGTGATCCCATGGGCCATTGGCTACGACTCCTACCATCTACAGTTTGAACCATCAAAGTATAAGTAACCATTTTAAAACACAACAAAAGGAAGACAAGTCTACTATAGAACTAAGAGTAATAAGGAGAAACCATATTATGCTATGTTTTGGAAATTCTTTTTCTTAGTTTCAAAAATAATCTCTATGTCCTTAGCTAACAACCCTTCTAACTAAGGTTTTACCCTACAGTTGTATGCTCTCATACTAGTGATGTCGGACCAGAATCTTACAACCTAGAATCCTCTGTAATTCCATCGCACTATTCCCTAGTTTAGTAGATAGTGCTCATAGATACATTACTGAATCATTTCATATATCGCATACCTTACATTATTATTACATATTGGAGTTTAAATACATCACATCGGGTGACTGTTTACATAAGGGCCAATTAGGCCAAATATTCACAATACAAAAGCTGAAGTGGAAGTGGTAAACAAGATGTATGACTATAAATATCCACATACAAGCGATTTGGGGGTAAAATATGAACAATAGATATTATCTAAGCCCTGATAATATATGTGCACATAATCTCCATCAAAGTCTACTCAACTGGGACAAGTGACTACATAAGATCGTCCTAATTCCCTTCGTCTTCTCCTCCATTAGGACCGGGTGTGTCATCATAGGCATAGTGATCTTACTCAATTGTTTTTTATTTTATTGAATGAGTGTGAGCACAAACCATCATGCTCCCCTAGCCAATACACATAATACAATTATATAGATGTATAGCCTATCAAATGATGGCTCGAGTTATTTTATTTGGTTGAGAATTACAATAATTAGGAATTCCTGAGACTTAGCAATTTAACTAAAAACATGTTTTCTAAATGTGTAAAGGTTTGCAATAATATTACCATATGCTATTATTCCAGCGTTAGATTCACTCAATAATATCACTGGAATCGACAGCCTAGGGCAACACCAAACTATGGCTTTAACTACCCGACACTTTCCTTTCCACTCACAAGGTTTTTTAAATAGAACTATATCCAAGTAAGTCCCATGCCTACCTATAACCATGGGCACGGCTGTTTGAACAGTTTACACTCCGTAGAGGTTGCACACTTTACCCACAAGAGACCATCAGCCCAATATGTTTCACATGATTTCTTGGTCATGTAGATCGAGGAGATCATCACAAGGCCATTTTTAATACCTCACCCCTTTGTCATTCCACCCATATGGGCTTATCCCTCACACAATGGATCCGATAAGTTGTGTGGAATGTTCCTCCCCAACGACTAGCGTAGCTGGACTACAACTTTCCACAATGACTAGTGCAGTGAGCAAACATCACCTTACACGATGTCCTATTCATGCTAGATCTTTGTCCGCACATGCACTACATCACTCCCCCACTAGCGAGATGACTCGGGGCCTGGTAAATTTACATAACCAAGTTGTATTTTATAGACTTATAGTTGTACTATTTTATATTAGGATATTATCCCCAAATTCAGTCCTTAAGGTTATCCGAGTGGTTCTACCACAATCCACACATTCTTGTGCATCCACTACACCAACCCCTCGTACCATCTGCCTAGATATACAAGCATGTTAGGGTTTATGGGAAGCATAAAATAATTATGTTACAACATATCAGCCACTTTCCACCAATGACTGCCCAAACCAAATTTCCATGTCGAAATAATGATGGGGTAGTTTAACGCCCTTGATTATCTAAATAGTACTAAGCTTGGCATTTAAACATAGACTTATCACCAGTATGTTGCCATTATAATTTCTAGGTTGACAAGATTTGACTATTCAATTACCTTAATGAATAGGGATTAATTATAAGCAATGATTTATAGGTATGTAACTAAAATCTTATGGCGACCATAAATTTGATTAATAAATAATAGTATGCAATTTGATAATTTAAACATAAATCATTTGCATAATATGTAGGTTTAACATAATCAAAGTATTGACTTGCCTTGCTCATAGATTGCTTGATCTTGCGGGTCTTAACTTACTTTAGCTTATTTTTCTTCTTGGGTTTTGTAAGTTATTAAACAATTTTGTAAAAATTTGGATAAATAAAAATAGAATTAAATTCAAATAAAAATTCAAATGAACTCCAAACTTCATGATTTTAGTCCCATTGGATATATCTTGATTTTAGATGAATTTATAAATAAATTTCAGTAAATTTGGACTTAAGTATAAGAACAGGCCATTTGAAGTTCAAGTTTCAAATAAATTCTAGAAAATAAAAAGGGAGATATGGTTTCTCTCACTAACAGGTGGGACCTACTGGGGTTTTAATTTCCTTTCTATTTATGTTTCTGTTGAAGAAGCTACTGTGTATGACAGGTGGGGTCCACTAATTTTAATTTGCTTTTAGAATTATTTCTTAATTAGAAAATATCACTGTGACTGACAGGTGGGGACTTGGCATTGTAGCCATAGTGTTATAGGCCCACATGTCAGTAGCTTATGATCACTTAACCAGTTTTAAATGATTTTTTAACAAGTGGGGGGCACATGTCATTGACCCATTATCTTAACTAGTATCGAGGGCCTACAAATCAGTGATATATTAACTAGTTAAATCATGGTCATTAGCATTAGATTAATAGCAAATTTTAGACTAATTACGCTGCTATAGTCCTCTTCCTCCCACTGAGAAAAGCGACGCTAATCGTCAACGAGGGAAGGCACGATGGCACGATGGCCGATGAGCATGCTAAAAATGGAACTATTGCCTCGGCACACACCCAAAATCAAGTTTCATGGCTTACTTCAGCCGACGCAATGGTTGGCGATGAGCTCGAGAGGTGGAGGAACAGGGAGCACAATGCTACGGCGAATGATGACATCTTAGGGCGATTCCTTGCATTGGGACCATCTAGTGGCTATAAGGGAGCTACATGAGGAATTGGCTGAGCTCGGGGAAGACCGAGGACAAACGATTACATAGACCCGAGGCGACAGAGGTTGTACCATGGCACTAGCCGAATACAGCGATCTTTGCTTCAATTGGTAAGCAGGGAGAGCATTAGGGGGTGCTAAAGATGCTCTATGCTGAAGGAATTGGACTATAGCTTACCCAGATGACATAGACAATAGTGACTAGAGTTGGGGGAAGATAGGCAATTTTGGCAAGCTACAGGCGATGCCAGGGCAATTGCTCGCAGCGGAAGGGGAAGGGAGGTGTGGCGAAGCTAGCTGGGGCTCTCCTCGGTATTTAAAGGCAACGAGGAGACCAGGTGACATGGGGTTGCACATGGTGGGTGATGAGGTGTCCCGATGGCTTAATTCCACCAGCATCGGCAAGAGAATGGCCACAGGGGTGTTGAGGGGACTACACACGCATGACAAGGTGAGCGGACAAGCTTCGTAGCGTGATGGGTGGCCGACTCTCACAAGCGGTCTTCCGTGCCATGGTCATCGTGATGTGACGGTGGCGCAGTGATGAGCTAGGGCAGCGGGGAGCAACGGGGTTCCATTGAATGCAACGGTGACATGGCCAAAGTTGTCTGAACACAAATGGAGGGGTGGCGCTCTAGTCAACACTTGCAGCGGAACTTAGCGCACAAGGCCGACGCAAGTGCACATGCTATGCAGCGCTCGAGAGGGGCAACGCTGACACAGGCAGGCATGGTGAGAGGAGGGGAATAAGAGGCCAGACCTATGGGTCAGTGGGCCCACAAACCAATTAGGCTAGGCTACATTAATTTCCTATTTTCCAAATTTTCTTTTGAATTTCCTAAATTAAATTTTGAGTTTAAATTCGAGTCATGCTATTAATTTAGGGTTTAAGTTTCACATAAATTTACATCACTTCAATTCATAGACTTTTCACATACCAATTTTAGTGTTTTTAATTGGCAATTATCTTTTGATGCTTTAATGTTTTAATTGAACCATTATTCTAAATTTTACATTTATTGCATTTTAATTTTAACTTCCCCCTTTACTCTAATTAAGGATTTTTTAAGCTCACATTTCACTTTGGAATTTGAACTCATGATTTATTTTTGGTTTACTATTGCTTGCATTTAAATTTTTTATTTTTACAAATAGCTTTGGTTTTAACAGGATTTTACTGTAAATTCTCCTCTCTTATTTTTTTGCATCATCTTGTCATATTCTTACTCTAATTTAATCTAGTTTTTCATTAATTGCATCTTTTCCTCTAAATTTTATTTCTATAAACTTTTATTTATTAGGAATTTCATTCAAAATCAGGAAAATCCAATTGCCAACAAGATACAAATCAAAAGGTTTTAAAAACTACACATTTTCAGATGTCGTAATTTTGGGGATGTTATAACGCTAATGGCGTGGGCTCGATCTAGTTTGCCACTTGCCGTGGCACTGTAGGCACAAGGGCGAACAACAGTCCCATGTGCAGCATGAGGTAGCCCAGGCAGCCGAGAAGGCATGGGCTCAATCGACACATGACGGCAGACCTTGGCATGGGCACCAAATGAAATTTTGGACACATCTGGCCCCCAAAACACCCGAAATTCCAAATGTGGCCCCTAAAGCAAAAAAAATTCCGAATCTGGCCCCCCGCCCGAGCGCGCGTTCGCCTGGAGCCGCCACGTGTCCGGTCGTGCGGTGTGGCACCACACAACCGCACTGTAATTGGGTCATGCGGTACCACACCGCACGATCGCACTGTTCATCACCACCGACCGCACGTTTTGCTGCTCCACCACATGACCGAGCAAAAGAAACGCGCGCAAAAGAGTCTCAAGCAATTAAAAGGCTACACATAGTTGTTTTTGCGAGTAAAGGGTTACATGTACAGCACATTTGTTAAAACAAGTACCGTGCTGTCCTATTTTAAATGTTTTTTGCGTGAGTCATGCAGGTCATAGTCTCATAGGTACCATGCGTGATCAGAGTAACTGATCAGAGTACTTTGCCTGGAGCACGTGTTTCTTTTGCTCGGTCATGCGGTGGAGTAGCAAAACGTGCGGTCGGTGGTGATGAACAGTGCGGTCGTGCGGTGTGGTACCGCACAACCCAGCTACAGTGCGGTCGTGCGGTGTGGTACCGCACGACCCAGCTACAGTGTGGTCGTGCGGTGCCACACCGCACGACCGGACACGTGGCGGCTCCAGGCGAACACGCGCTCGGGCGGGGGGGCAGATTTGGAATTTTTTTGCTTTGGAGGCCACATTTGGAATTTCAGGTGTTTTGGGGACCAGATGTGTTCAAAAGTCCACCAAATGCGGGGGCTGATTGAGGTCCTTGGAGGTGACGGGCTCCATATGACGACATCGAGCGATGCCAATGGCGTTGGTCAACAAGGTTAGCGATTGTGGCAGCGACTCTGTAGGTGTGGGTAGACGCTATCCTTGTGATGCCATAGGTGCGAGTAATAGGGTCAGAGAGGAGGGTCATGTGGGCAGGCGACATGCACGAGTACAAGGCAACGTTGAAGGCGTGAGCTCGTGGGAAGGGGAGTGATTGGGAGGAAAAGCCCAAACCAATCTAATCTATTGATCTAAACTTGATCGATTAGCAAAACATATCAGATGGCCTACACAAGAGCGTTATCATGATGATAACATATTGAAGTAGTGGTCATGTTGCCGATGATCAAGTACTTACAAAGTAGAAGTAGACAAAATATACAGTTCTGATAGCCTCTCAACTTTATTGCTCTTGCCTATAAGTAATATATGTGTATACAATATGCAGCCCCTCCACCTATTTATATAGTTGTAGGAGGGGGAGACTTTCTTGCATCTCAAGTAAAGGGACTAGTAATCTATCAGAACTTTTAGTTTAGGTAAATATCTATATACCATAATATAACAACACGTCTAAATTAACCTTTGATAATACACCCTATCATTAAATTGGTCATCTGCTGTCACCAATAGACCCAACCAATGCCATCATGGATGTTGTCGGTAGGGGTGAGAACGGGTTGGATATGGGTGGATATTGCTTATACCGTATCTTAACCTTTTTTTTCTTTGGATTTAGAGTCAGATACAGGTAAGCTAGATACATATCATATGCATATTCGGAGTATTCACCAGACAGATGTGGGACGGATACATGACAAGTTCAAGTCAGAAAACAGATGAAACATGTGGATAGTACATTCATATAGAAAAGGAATATATGTTGAACACATGCTATCATCGCTGTAAAACGAGTACATGATATAAGTCCTACACAAAATAAATTTTCTTGAGATGAGACAAGAACAATGTAAAACCTTGACATTTTAAGTTGCAAAGGAATGACAATAATATTTCTTAATTATTTCTAAATAATGATCATTTCCATAATATATATTAATATACCTATGAGGTGAAGCTCACGTTATGGGCCTATAGCCCACCCTCGTCCAGCCATGCTTGCTTGGAACGTTTAGTCCCTTAGAGGCCAGCCCAATGTGTAATGGAGCCCAGCAGGAAATATGTTGGGGCAGTCCAACCCAAAGAGAGGAGAACACATGCTAGCGGATACCCGGATAGTTTTTTGCCCGATATCTGAACCCGAATTCAGATCCGACAGATATCACATCCTCCGAATATGATCCTGAATACGGATTAAACTATCTCGATTCAGTCTCGGATCTGGCCGGATACTAAAATCTATTTTCGAATCTGATCTTAATTGAATCTAGCTTCAGATCGAGTGGAAAATATTTGGCCCGTTTTCACCTCTAGTTGTCGACACGCGAGACGACATGAGAAGGATTTCTGAACAGTCGACAACCAAGTATGAGCAGAGTGAGACTGGCAAATAAAGACATTGTATTTTGCGCGATGTGACTACGCTACTCTCCGACGGAGAAGCCACCGTTATTACACATATAATTGTTTATGAGTTGTACCTAAGCAGCAACTAGATCTGATGGTCTCATCTTCAAATGGATGGTTGGTACATGACAATGGTCGGATTTTTTTGGCTTAAAATTAACTCATGCTTATACTAAGTACAGTAACTAGCTTTTAAACTATGTATTTTTTTTAAAGACGAGATCAATAGAAAAATTATACTAAAAAGTATACTGAGTTCAATTGTACCGGCCAAAATCGCATGCGACTATTTTCCTGTACGTACTGCCTCTCGTGAACAACCAAAATTCAAACATTTAAACCATAAGACATAAATAATCAGTCAAAAAAACCCACTTAATAATGCGAGGTAGGAACATGATTCATGGGTTTAAAGGGACACCGCAAGGAACAAAACCTCAAGTCCACCATGATGCCGAGCTGCCACATTGGGCTTGCAGCACAGTGGCTGCGAGCCCACGACAATGTTGAACACCAGTTTTCATTGTACTATATATCCAAAGCAATGCCATACGGTTCCTCATCTTTTCTCATGCTTATTACTGTATTTTTTAAACCATCCAATCTACTCGATGTTGTTTCTATTTTTCTGCATTGATGTAGCAACATTTATGTTTGGCTGCGCACATGTGATACACAATTTTTATAATGATAACATCTTATATCATATATAACAGAAAAAAGCAGTTCCTATCAGATCCGCAGCAGCGCGTCTGGTACACCAAATAAATCCTTATTACTCCTAGCTGATTAGGCCCTACTTTAAATAGCTTTAACTTCTGGCCACTTAGAACGCGTCGACTTCTTAATTTTAGTTTTTTTTGTTTTTTATTTATTCTTTTGCATTATCTATGATGATATAACGGTTTTTTCATTTTTTTTTATTTTTTAATTACATAACTCAGAAAAAAAAAACTAGCAACCTCTACATTGTACTTTCAGTCAAAAGCTAACAGCCAGAGCTAAAAGCTGTGGCTTAAAATCTGTTTGGAGCAACCCCTAGATATTGTAAGTAAATCAGAGCCAAGAATGAAGGAAAGAAATGGTAGACAGGGTTCTCAAGGTGAAATAATTGTTGTTTAAGTGAAGACTGAAAGGACTCTCAACCCCTTCTGTTTTTTTCCTTGCCTTACAGTTGCAAACAATTTGCTCCAAATGCTCATACTTAAACCCCTTCTCTGGCGAATTTCAACTGTGGTTTATAACTTTTAGTTACGATTTATTAGTCTGATAAACAGTAATTATTAAAAAAATCAAAACAAAAAAGGGTTAAAAATCCAAAAAAACGAGAGGCCAGAAGGCCACCCAGCATGCTAGTCCGAGCCCAGTCTGGGCCGTCCTACTGGACCGGGGCCGTAGTGATTTCGCTGAGGTGGACATCGTTCAGAAAGAAGACCAGAGGACTCGCTTGTCGCAGGGATACGGTGACGCACGTCAGTTAATAAGATTGCCTAATTATACAGAGCCAAAGCCGTAACCCTTAATAAGATTTAAGTCGAACATGTCGTATGTTATGCAATTAAATAGCATGGCATGCCAGTGCACAGCCCACTGGACGGGAGTGCCGGGTATAATAGGGTACTTATTTATGGATTAAGACACATGCATTAGATCAATCATCAGTACGGCTGAAGATTAGATTAGCTTAGCAGCTTCATGATTACGACCAACATGGGCAACAGCCCCGTGGTTGTACAAAATGCTGCTCTCTTTGGGGAAAAAAACAGGGCAAGATAAGCGTCCACTCGAGTATAACCAGCACCTAATTTGCAACACGAAGAGCTGGCAGCAACAATAATAACGATGACTAGAAAATAGTAGGCAGCCAAACATTTTATAACGTGTGCATTTAACTTTCTAAAATTTCGACCACAAATATACATAAAAAATATTCATGTTCGTCACATGAAAAGGTACTAATAGATTTTCTCAAAATGCTTCGATGTTATTAATTTTAATATGTGTTTTCTAACATGATCAAAAAAAAATATTGGTCAAGCGGCTACATTAAAGACCACTCCGAAACAACAAGTTAACTGGTAAATACTTCAGCTAGAAAACAATACTCCATTGTTTGGCTGCGTGTGTATGTTCAAATACTAACCTTCATATTCCCCGGGGGATTCCGGCCTCCTCGCTCGCCCACGTCACCCCGCCCGCGCGCTCCGCGCGGCGCGTGGCGCGGGGTTTCGCGTACGGCCGGCCGAGTGGATTTCCTTCTGTTTTCCGAAAATTATGTAAATGTCCTTTTTCCTCGCGAAAATGTCCCTGCAAGTTTTTTCCCAAAACAATTTTTTGATAGCGCCTCGCGGATTTCCAAAATTACGTATAGGTCCTTATTTACTTACGTACATGTCCTTACAGGTCCTCGATTTTTTACGAAAAAGACCTCTGATTTTTCCTAAATTACGCATTTGTCCTTGATTTTTTTATTAAACCCCTGCGAATTATCGCCTCTTTTACTTTAGTCCACGCGGTAGCTAGCGCGGCATGCGCCGCGCTTATATGCAGCTAGTACTATTAACACCATGCCTTTCATCATGATCCTGGGACGAAGGATTATGGCCCCACTCAGTTGGACTGAAAGCTGTGACTTATAGCTGAAATTGTATTATAGCAGTTGAATTTTACTGTATCTAAAGGTGGCTTATTTGGCGCAATTAAATCTAAAAAATTAAAAATAGAAAAAATACGCTAGCTCATCACGGACAACGCAAACGAATACGAGAAAAAGAACCAGCAAAAAAGCTCAAAAAAGAGCCAAAAGTTCAGAAAAACGAAATTTATAAATATTAAAAAATAAGCCAGAAGCTAGAAATGAGCGAGGCCATATGGTGGTGATCATTTGGGCTTTTTTTGTGGCTTATGGCTGAAAAGTACTGTAGCTAGCTGAAAAAAACACTGTAGCTGACAGAGGCTTATTTAGCATAATTAAATTTAAAAAATTAAAAAATATAAAAAAATATGTTAGCTCATTACGTATAATACAAACAAATACGGGAAAAAAGAACCGGCAAAAAAGCTCAACAAAAAAACCAAAAATTCAAAAAAAAAATGAAATTTATAAATAGTGAAAAATAAATCGAAAGCTAAAAACTAAAGTCAAAATCCACATATAAAGACAAGCCACATCTCCATCGTCTAGCCTCTCTGTGCATCAGCAAATAGAGGATGTGAGTAGACGGTAGAATCTATTCGTAGCACGCAACAACCAACCGATGCTCGTATGACACTGGTCGTGGTCACTACGCGGCCCAACCGCCAAGTGCAGTGCACCCCACTTTGCAATCAGCATATCCACACCGTACACAGTAGCATAAGCAGCCTATTTATGTCAATTGATCCCACATGGTTTTTAAGAAAACTATATTTATATATAAATTTGTAAAAGTTTAAAAATTTTATAATAGTTCATGCGACGTGTTACGAGACCTAGGGCTCCCTTCCTTTTCACTTATACTTATCGATTATAATATAGTAACTAGCTTTTAAACAGAACGTTTTTCCAAGACAGAGTCAACAAAAATATTATAGTAAAAATTATACTGAGTTTATCTATACCGATTAAAATCACATATAACTATTACATTTTATATACTATCTTTTATAAACAATTAGAATTTAAATTTTAACCTATCTTTACTATTATAAAAGTGTGAGTTGGTGGTTGGTTCATTTTCCCTCCTCTCTTCTCAGCCATCTGATTTGATCTGGATCATTCGTCTCTCTCCTCCTCTCTCTCTCTCAGGATACAACCGCCCACCTCCTCTATTTTCCCCATCTCCTCGTGCATTCTAGCCACCATTCTCTCTCTGTCGTTTGCACTCCCATGTTTAATATATAAAATTGGTTAGACAGTAAGTTCTGTCTTATTATTTTTATGACTACATTGTAACACATAAGTCTCTAACTAGTAAATTATAAA
Organism: Dendrocalamus latiflorus; assembly: GCA_017311315.1. Taxonomy (NCBI): domain Eukaryota; kingdom Viridiplantae; phylum Streptophyta; class Magnoliopsida; order Poales; family Poaceae; genus Dendrocalamus; species Dendrocalamus latiflorus. The sequence goes on along the minus strand of CM029673.1, from coordinate 3,114,233 downwards.
CTACAGTGTAAAATCCGGCGTAGGTTAGGCTACCCACTACCGCACGCGCGCGCGACAGGTCAGAACGGAAGCGCCGTCCCGTCCAGAGGATGATTTTACGTGGAGCGAGACAGCGAGCGGCATCAGTCGCGGTGCAGGGCCCACATGTCAGGCACGGCTCTCGGGGAGTCGCCGTCCATGCGGGAGTGCTCCGAAAAGGCTCACGCGGAAGCAGCCACGACGGCCAGCGCCGAATCAAGGACACGTCACCCAACAATGCTGCTGCTGGAACAGCATAACGCCCACTACCAGTGGAAGTGCGCCTGCCACTCGCTCCCATTCACCAATCTAAGCATCACATGAAAGCAAGGGGCCAGAGATAATATTTGTTTAGCGAAAGCATTGGAAACCGCTCGTGATCGAGCACAAAGAAATTGGAATAAACTAGGTGGTGCTCCTTTTTTTTTACTGATTGGAGTTTATTTTTTTAATGTAACTATGTAAGTTCTTCAAACATAATTAAATTTAAAAATGGAAAAGGTAACGTTATTACGGACAGGGTAAATAAATAATGACAAAAAGGTAAAAAATTTAAAAAATAACCAAAAAGTTAGGAAAAATAAAATTAAGAAATGAGAAGCTAAAAAATTAAACTCGAAGCCCAATTGAGCACGCAGTCTGATCTGAATAGCAGTGTGAAACAAATTAATCTGCACCAAAATTCGCCTCCATCGAGGAGAAAAAGAATTGAAGTAAAAAAAAAAGCATCCCAAGCTAGCAAGATCAGCAGTCTGGTCTGTCGAAATAAATTCTTCAGTATACACACAAGATGATGTCATCAAGCCTAACACACACTCTCTCTCCCTCTCCAAAGAGTCCAGCTAAAAAATGGGAAAAAAACATCAGTTATTAAAGAAAAGGAAACCCCAATCTGACACCCAGATTGCTGCAAGAAGATGATGGCTGCTCTGCTCTGATCCAGCATCCATCTCAAGGATCCAATCATGGTCGCAAGAATCCAACCCAAACCAAACCCAAATCCCTCGTCCGCGGTTAAATTAAATCGGGAGGCAATGCATCTCCAAGACGGAATCTTTACGCGAAGCCAAGCATCCCCGCGTCAGCTCGGTTGGGCTCAATACTCCGGCATGAGGTGGGAGACCTTGCCCTCCTCGCCAGGCATGGTCGCCGTGCGGTCGGTGGCGCGGAGCCAGAGGCAGACGGCGGAGAAGCTGAGCACCAGGCTGAGCAGGCCGCTGCCGAGGCCGATGCCGACGATGGCGAGCACGGACAGCCCGCGCCCCCGCATCGGCGGCAGAGGGTACCCGTACAGGTCCTTGTTCCCGACGAACGAGCTGGCATTGAACCTCGCCGTCCCCGCCGCCACGCCGGCGCCGGTGCGGTTGGCGAGGAGCACGGGGATGGGTCCGGAGAGGCGGTTGAACGAGACGTCGAAGGTGGAGAGGCGCACGAGGAGGCCGAGCTCGTCGGGGATGGGGCCGGAGAGCTGGTTGCCGTGGAGATCTATGACGTTGAGGTATGCGCAGCTGGCGAGCTCCCGCGGGATGGCGCCGGAGAGGCGGTTCGCCGAGAGGTTGAGCACGGCGAGGTTGAGCAGCGCGGAGAGCTCCGGCGGGATGGCGCCGGACAGCGCGTTGGAGGAGAGGTCCAGCGACTGGAGGTTGGTGCAGTTGGAGAGCTCCGGCGGGATGGAGCCGGCGAGGGAGAGGCCCGGGAGGGAGAGCTTGTAGACGCGGCCGTTGTTGCAGGTGACGCCCTGGAGGTGGGAGATGAAGCCCTCGCAGGGGGCGGAGAAGGCGGCCTTGGTCCAGTTGCGGAGGCCGCCAGAGGGGTCGGAGAAGGACTGATGGAGGCTCGACAGGCACCGCTCGTCGTCCGGGTCGGCGGCGGACGGCGGCGAGAGGAGGAGGAGCACGGCGGCGAGGACGAGGTGATGGCTTGGGCGGGACATTGGGGGACGGTGGGGTGGTGGAGGGGGACGGCAGATTTGGGGCAGCGTGTCACAAGCATTAAAAATGGGCCAGGGGCCTGTCCGTTTTGGTGTGCTGCCCCGCTTTTGCAACGGGGACCCCGTGGGTTTCGGTTATTATTCGTTTTTGTGCAACGTCACAGCCCCGGCTTTAAGAAACAAAATTATTTATAGGTACTCTTTCCCAGAGTTTTTCGTACGAATAATCCATTTTTATTCGAAATTACAGAAATATACCTACGGTAAAATTTTTTACAAAAATAGGCTCAAATCGCCCAATGGAAAGGCGACTGGAGCCTATCGCCCAACCAGAAGGCGATTCTGTCCCTGTCGCTCTACCATCAGGCGACTGCATCCAGTCGCTCTCCCATTGGGCGACTTTAATGCAGTCGCCCAATGGTTGAGCGACAGGGATCAAACCTTCGCCAAAAATAGTGAAAATTGGTGGAGATATTCTTCATTGATTCAAAAGCCTTCAGAAAAAATTTTGAGTAATTTCGGCTACGGGATCAAAAGTTATAGCAATCGAGGAACACAAAGAGAGGAAACGGGGAGTGATTGAAACTGCTATAATTTTTGATCCCGTAGCCGAAATTGCTCATAAAATTTTGACCCATGGGTACCCGTTAACCCAGTGGGCATGGGTCTGGGCAAAAAATTGCACCCGTCATGGGCATGGGTTTTTTAGCGGGCACGTTTAACTTTGATGGGCACGGGTTTAGAATAGCAAAACCCAGCGGATTTATGGCCGTTGTCATCTCTATTAGGGACTGACCAAATTGAGGCATACCTCACATTGTCAAAATTGTCAAACTGTTCGGCATGTTTGCTAGTATAGCATGCTAGTATAATACTCAACACTCCCAGAACCAACCGCCACCTATCTCCCAAAAGAAAAAAGAAAAAAGGCATCCGTCAGGAAAAGGCACGGTGTGAACTGAGAAGCAAACTACTGCCGAAATGGAGAGCTACGAGAAGAAAGATAGGGCGCCACGCCCCCAAAGGCCGGTAGCTATCGAGGGAGGGGGCAGTCCACTCGGCCATCGTACTGCCGGCCACTTGCACGGCCTTTTCCCTGGCCCGCCCTCTTCACATGCCACACAACGCAACGCAACGCACACCCCGTCGTCGTACGTACCAGCACGCCAGGCGCCTCAGAGCCCAGATCACAGCGGATTACGTACGCGATGGCGCTTGAACGTTCGTGCCCCAGCCGTCACTGACAATGTGGGGCGAGAGATACTGGGGCCCGAGCCCGGTGGGGTTTGTGTGTTTGAAATCGGTGGACAGTTCGGTGGACGAGGTCGGGAGTATTGGGTTTGGGGGAGCACGCGCTGTGAAAGCGGTCAGACGTGGGGACGATGGAGCGCGAGAGATCGCCGCCCAAACTTTTTCGACTTTTGCAGCTAATCAGAGCATCTCCAACAGTGACTTATGAGCTAGCTCTAAGCATATTATTTCATATTTTAATAGAAGAGAGAGAAAAGCTATCTCTTGATCAAGAGCTAGTCTCATACACACATTCCAAGATTATGTGAGAGTGTCATGTGAGGCTATTTATGTTATGAGCTATGTGCTAAAGTTAGTACTATTGGAGAAGTTGTCTTAGAGCTAGTAACTAGCTCATACTGTTGGAGATGCCCTCATAATCATTCTGGCTTAGCAGTCTAGTCGGTTGTGGTTGCAGCTCAAAATTTTAGGAAAATTACAAGATAATTAAGAAAAACTTTGTTGCAATGAAAATTAGAATTTTGAGATACACGTGTTGATGTGCGCGGCCAAACTCGTCGACTCTGTTCCCGCCTCGCTATCCCTCCTAAGACCGGGACTCCCAGGCGGCTCGACTAGGCTCCGCTCGTCTTCCGCTTTTTTTTTTGCACTTGCTACCTTGCTCCTACCTCGTAGCCAACGTACTGCCACTCTTCACATGCCAGCATCGAGGTTAAGCCGAAGCCTGGGAGCTACCCTCGCTTGCTCACTTGCCACTAGGTCGCCTAGCCTGATGCCTAGTTACTGTTGGCACTCATTTTTATGTGAGTTTTCATATCCTAAATTCCTGGTAAATTAGTAAAAAATACCGAAATTATGGATTATTGCCGCTAATCCAGAACCTGAAGTTGTATTTTTGGAATCTATTGTCAGGACCCAGATTACCAATCCAGAACCCACTGTTTTCCACCACACTATTCCCTGGATGATAGTGCACACAGATACATTGTTGGATTATATACATACATCGCATATGTTCATACAATACTTAGTATTACACAATACATAAAATAGTCCATACGGACATTTGTTCTACAATACGAGCTGATCCGACCAAATACTTAGCACAGAGTCCAACGACAGAATATAGACACGGAAGCAGATAATAAAAGGTGGATCCATCAGCACTGCCCACAGGCAGGCGATTGGGCGTCCCATCCTACATCTCGCCATCATCTTCTCCCTCTGGTCCGGCCTCCATGTAGTAGGTGTAAGGGTCTTGGTTTGATAGCTCTGAGTTGTTTTACATCGAGCAAGTGCGAGTACAAATGTACCCGTGAGCCATCACACAGAATGCAATTATAATAGATGCAGGGTTGAAGAAGGGAATGCTTGAGGTTCTTTTAATTACAGAAGGCCATATTTGAAATAGATTATATAGTAGACAAAAGCCTGAGACCTAGCATTTTAACAAAAACAAGATTTTTAATGAGATTGAGTACTTGTGTATAATACTATGAAAGGCCCCAATGTTCGCTTATCATAGTGTGGCTCCAACCCCTAGATGTTATATGTTTTATCAGGCTGCTACCCACACTTTCCACTGGGTGATACCCAGGACAAATCAAAACTTTGGGTTGCTACCCGGTAGTCCATTCCCCTTCTCACAAATTGATTTTATAAAATTTAATACTAACCAACAAAGCTCCTATGCATCACCCATGATCGTGAACACAGCTATTCGGCCAGTTTTCACTCCACAAAGGTTACACATCTTTACCTACAAAAGATGTTAAACTTGTTATGTTGTACATGCTACTATAAGCATGCAGACCAAGAAGATCATCACAAGGCCTTTCCAATGTCTCCTGCTAACATTCACCCACTCGCAGGGTTGTACCCCTCACTCGAATGAGGAACACTCGTTGAGTCAAAAATTGTCCCCCGCCCCAACTAGGAAACAACGACGCCCTTCTCCATGCGGAGTCCGACCTCACACTACTACAGGATCACCTTCTCCATACTTTCTCAAGTGGATCAAACACCACTCACCTCACCTTGCGGCATAAATGCTAAGGTTCGCCAAAGTAATCAGTTAGGTCATTTCTGTTTTGGACTTGTGGTTGCACTATTAGTGCTCGAGAGGTCATCACATGATTATACCCTTAACTGATTAGGGCGGAACTACTATGAGTTCTCGCTACAAGGGTACTCACCTACCAACCAACCCAGTCTAAAACAGTTTTTGAATTTTGTTTTGAAAATCTTTCTAAGTTCAACACACCATCCATCGACATCTAATGGCTACCCAAATCAAGTTTTGATGTTTGAATGATGTCAAGGGCAAATCAATACCCACATATCAACGTATTTAAGCAAGGCTAAGCATGGCACTTAGATACAGACTTAGTGATTAATTATGTTACAATTAGTCCTAGGGCACCAAGGTATCATGTCCACGAGTCAAGGAGTGAAATTTTAATAGTTCAATTAACATTAAGGCATTAACTACGAGCTGATGATAATATAATGTTTAATCAAAGTAAAGTATGTGTTTGATAATTTAAAACAACATAATTCCATTTGACATGTAGGTATAATATGATCAAAGTGATAACTCACCTTGCTCAATGTCATGATGGTCATTTTTCAGCTCAATTGCTAGCCTTCATGAGCTTCATAATCTAATTTATACAAATTATAATTGAATTCAAATAGATCCAAATGAATTCAATAAATTCAAATGAATGCAAATAAAATTCAAAAGTTTGGTACTGTTAGGTAGTATTTGAATTTAGAAATAAAAATCAATGAATTTGGATTTAAAATGAGGGAGAACAGGTTCTCCAATGTTTAGATGTGAGGAAAATCCTCAAAATAAATAGAGGAGAGAGGGTCTCCCATGGACAGATGGGGTCCATGATTTATAATGTATTTTCATATTATTTTGCTACTAAAAATTAACTGTAGTGACTAACAGTTGTGTCCCACCACATTTTATTTTATTTCTCATTCATTTTGTAACTGAAAATCCATAACACACTAACTTACACGTGGTACTCATGCATTATTATATTTATAATAATTTTCCTTTGAGAAAAACACAAGATATTAATAGGTGGAGTCGTGGTCCACATGGAGTCGCCCCATGAGATTAATCATTGGGCCATGGGCCTAGACTTTTGTGGCAACGGTCTATGGGCTGAGTCTATGTATACAGATTTAAAAGGTTGGGCCCACATGTCATTGATACAAAGTTTAAACTATACCTAATTAGATTTTCTAATCTCTTAGGTTCCCATGTATATCACTAATCATTAATTAACTTCTAAGCAATTACATGATTTACCTCTAACTGATCACATACTTAACATGGGGTATGGTCAGACCAGTATTTTGTCACTTGAGACTTTCGGTGGAGTAGTGACAGTCCGTTTGGCCGAAGGCCGGTTGTAAGATCGAGGAAGCCGACTAGAGGGGGGGTGAATAGGCGGTTTTAAAATTTTCGTCTAATTTCAATTGACAATTTTAAACTTAATAGATTGACTAGAGCAAGTCAACAATAGAACACCTAAACAACCTAGAAAGGCTCAAGATAACACTAGCACAAGTAATTGACCAACAGCAAAATCAAGTAGTCTAGGTCTAAGGTTGCTACTCTAACTAAACAAGCAATCAATTAATATGAATTAAGAACGTTGCTTGAATGAAAGTAAATACAAGAGAGCAAACCACAATTTGACACAATTACTTTTTACCGTGGTGATCGGAGACTTGCCGGTCTCCCCTAGTCCACGTTGAGGTAAGCCCGACCGAATCGGGGCGGCTCCACGAATTGAGCCTAATCACCTCGATCACTAGCGGTATCCCTTTCCCTCTCCGGGTAGGCGAGCTCCGAGCCTTCACAATCTTCCGGGCCTTCTCACAATCTTCTTGAGAAGATCACCGGAACCTCCGCCAAGCCGTCTAGGTGCCGGCAACACCAAGAGAAATGAACCACAGTGGCTTGATCACACACAAGTGCCAATTGGATCAATCTAGAATGCAATGCACTTGAATTGGGCTCAACTACCTCTATTGAATGCACAAGAGTGAAAGAGAGGTGTGAGAAGTTGCTCTAGGCTCAAAGATGTTCAATATGGGTTCAACAACATGTACAAGTTCTGGTGGGGATGTATTTATACCCCCACCAACCTCAAATAACCGTTGCACTAAACAATTCTGAATTTTTCAGGAAAACCGGAACTACCGTCGTTATATGGGCGGTACTACCGGATTTCCGCCGTCGCAACAGAACGGCTATGTCAGGCGGTCAGAAGTAACCGTTGAAAAATGAGTGCGGTACTACCGCCGTTAAAATCGCGGTACTTTCGGAAATCCGGAAGTTCCGCTATTTGCCCCGGTACTTCCGATTTCAACGCGGTTAACTCCAACTCAGGGCGCTCTCTGGAAATGAAGTTCCGCTCTTAAGTCCGGAACTACCGGCTTGCGGTAGTTCCGCAGTTCAAACCACGGTACTTCCGTTTTCCGAGAGGCTAAGTTTAACTCCGGGCGCTCTCTGGAATTGAAGTTCCGCTCGGGACCCCGGAACTTCCGCACATGCGATAGTTCCGCAGTTGAACTTGCGGTACTTCCGATTTCCGAGAGACTAACTCATCCTCCGGGCGCTCTCTGGAATAAACGATCCGCTCAGAGGCCCGGTACTTCCGGCCATGCGGTAGTTCCGCCCGTAGAACGCCGGTACTACCGGATTTTCTGACAAAGCACAGTTTTGATTGGATTTTAATTTCTAAGTGCATACATGATCCTAGATTGATCCATAGGGCATATTTAGCATATGATCAAGCAAATGACCGTGATCCCTCTTAATAGTACGGCGTCTATCCTATAATCCGGTCTTCCAACCTATCTCCAAGACCGGTAAAAATAAAATAGATCCCTAAACTATTTACCATATCGCCCTTGAGAACTTTGAATCTTCATGAGGTACTTTATGAGCCTCTTTCTTCGCCATTTGAACTTATCCCTTCAAACACTTGGCGCACACATTTGTCCCATGATCATATAACGTCATTAATTACCAAAACCAATAATCTTAGGGGCCTAGATGCTTTCACCGGTGGTCAGTGGCTAGTGTGATCGGCCATGGTGGCGATTGAACCAAGGTTGCAGTGTGATTGGTCTCTAGATGGCAGTAGATATTTTTCAGAGAGGGTAATTTTTGGCAATTTTGGGCTATGGATAGATCTGGTATTATTGGTGCAAAACAACAGTACTACTAGATAATGGTATGACCGAGCTTTGCATGGCAGTACTACCGAGGCGGTAGTACCTGCCTTGGGCAAGTGAACATACTGCTCCCTTGTTACTAGGAAAGGGTTAAATTGGATTGGGCTGGCTAGATTGGCCAGTTGTTGGTAGTACGACCGATGCAGTATGACCACCATTGAAAGTATGGCCATACAGATGGCTATAGCCAGTGAACAGTAAGAGTGGTTTTTGGTTGCATGGTGTGTTGTGTGGACTAATATGGGTCAAGTTGCGAAGAACTTGTGTCCAAGATTAGTTGCCTGGTCTATTGTTGTGTAGGAATGCTTGGAAGCAACTATAGTCAGCGACCGATGACCGAAACTAGGTTGGGATAACCGAGGTCTAGAACGGTCAAGGTGGTCATATGGAATAGTTGGGTAAGCAAGGCATGAGATGGATAAGGGCCAGGGATAGCAAAGTTTGCACAAATACCATGATGCGTTGGAGATGCACGTTATGTTTTGCGGTGGTGCTTCTAAGAGGAAAACTTTGGAGGTAAGTATTCTTATGTCATCAATTTAGTATATTGATGATTTTGTCTTGTGAGGTGCTACATTATGATTTGCTTGTTATTGTTGGTTATAGAATTCTGGAGCTAGGTCATGGTGAGACGGATGGGACTGAGACTAGGTGAGGGGCGCTGAGGTCTAGAGTGGTCAAGGGATTGGTAGGCTTAGGAGGAGTTGAGGTCTAGAGCGATAAAGGTGCCACCGAAAGATGACTGAGACTTGCAGGATAGTTACAAGCTAGGAAGACAAGGAGCCAGAGCAGGAGTTACCGGTGATGAACATGACAGACAATATCAAGGGACCGAGACTATGCTTAGAGAGGAGTTGAGGTCCATACGGTTGGGTTAGTCCAGGTACTGTCATGGTGCAAGGAAAGGCATATGATGCGCCAAGTGACTTAGACCCATTTACATGCGAGGATGGTTCGATAGAATTTAGACACATGAGAGGCTTGACAGCAAGTCATTTGGGCCACATGGAGTTGAAAATGAAGTGCGGGGCTACTTCAAGGTAAAGGAAGCACGAAGCTTAGTGGAAGGTGGTTTGGGGGACGGTCGTTTTGCCCAAACCAAAACGTTGGGACTTGATCAAACCACTAGCACGAGGAGGTGCACAAGAGGTGGTTTAGGTCAAGAATGTGCTGAAAAATGTTATTTGGATCAAGTGCCTAATGCGTTAATAATTATGTGCACTTTGAGAACCATATATGTGTGAGTGTAAAACCCAGTATGGTGTTGGGCTAACGGGTTAGCCCATGTAAGAGTGGATGAAACCCAATTAGAGATGTTGTTTAGGGTTTTCCTTGTAAGCCTCCATATATAAGGAGGGAAAGAGGTGGCTTGCAAGCTAAGCTTGGAGAGTTAGTGCTAGCCTTTCAAAGAAGTTAGGGTTTTTTGAAGAGAACCTTTATGATATAAGTTGTGGCTCTTTATCTTAAGTTTGTTGTCATTTTTAGGCTTGTAAAGTTGCTAGGGAGTGGTTGTAAATATTCATCTATAAATATCAATACATATCAAAATTCATCCAAGTCTTTCTCCTCTTTGTTCAAGTAATGAAATCTTGATTTAGCTTCGTTTTGGCATTTCTCCTTCCCTTCTTGATCATGCTTTGTGCCAAAGACATGTAAATAATAAAGATGTCTCTTGAAGATTATGTCTCATTCATCTAAGCACCTTCCATTGTAAGTTCTTATGATTGCCCAGTTTTGCTCAAAAGAAGGGTGATTTTAGGGTTTTAATCTTGTGGGCATTTTGGCTTAAGTCTATGCTATGATTTAATTTGCTATGACATATGAGAATACATCTAAGGTCTTCTAGATCATCAAGGACTCACAAGCAAGAATAGATCATGGTTTCTCTCTTTTGCCTGGTTGTGGTTGGGTAAAGGTTAGAACTTTGGCATTGATCTTCATGATCCATGATTGGAATAGGTTCTTAATATCTTAAAAAAGGTTCAAACCTATTTTCAGGTCATTTGGAGTTGTGGATTAAAAGTATCATCATTGTTTTTGAAATTGTGTTGATTTTCAGCTTTGTCTAGAAGGGTCGGTCAGACCACCCCTAGACCAGTCAGACCTCCCCTATTGGTTAGACTAGTTTGTATACTATGGTCAGACTGCCTGGGCAAATTAGGCTTGTTTGGATAATTTTTTCTTGAGCTTTCCTTGTGGGTGATTTGTCTCTATTTTTCATAGCTTCTCATAACTGTTGGAGTGAAGAGCTTGGCTTTCTCCTTAGGAAAGATTTTGGAAAGCCTCGATTTTAATTTAGGCTCCTATTCACTCATCTCTAGTCACCATTCTTGGTCCTACAACTTGGAATACTCAGGCGAAAGCTACAATTGACTTGTGCGCTTGCGGTTATTATTGATTGCATATAAATTGCGTCAATAAATTTTTATGGCGCCATTGCTGGGGAATCGACAACTCAAACCTAGGGTGATTGAATTCCCATTTTCTTCTAATCCCCACCATAAATTGCATATACCTTGTTGTGCTTTGCCACTCTTATCATTACACACCAAGAACAGAATTCTGTGTTGCTTGCTACTGGTCTTCAGCTCGACAACTACAATCTTACATCCAAATCAGCATGCAACGAACGTCGAAATGACGAGATGTCAGATGATGTGCACTAGGCAATCAAAGCTGACATAGAAGACACATGTTGATGAACGAGATGAGCAGCACCATTGACGACTGAAGTCTTGCATGCATGTCAGTACGTGCCTTGTTCCAAGCTCTGAGACGTCGGAAGATGCGCACCAGGCACCTGAAGCGGATGTAGAAGATGCAATCAATGAAAAAGACAAGCAACACCATTGCAGGTTCTCGACGATACCTCGACCACATAGACATGATGCTAGGTAACTTTCTAACAGAGGAGTTTGCTTTCAACTTTAAATAGAGCACTTTTGGGAGGCAACCCATTTTTGCATTTAGGTCATTTAGTGCTTGCAAGGAGGGAAACATGTTTTTTTAGTCGCATTTGCATTGGCTAAGTCTAAGTTCTAATGACTTTATTTTTATGTAATATTTCTAGAATTTATAAATACCTGTAAACCCTAGTTTTCTTTTTGTCTTTCCCTTTTCTTTCTCTTTCTCTGTGTTTCCCCCTTGACAAACCCCGAAAGCCCTAAATAATTCATCTAAAAACATACACATTAAATAATTCAAATTACATTTTGTGGGAAGAAAAACAAGATATTGTTTCAATGTTAATATCATGATTCATACTACCGAGATAACCTAGCATCTCTGTATGCATTAAGCTGAATACTTCTGAGAGGACATCACATGTAGTAAAGCTTTTACCGACATACTTAGATATACTAGGTGCACCGGCCTGGCACCTAAGCCAGAATAAGCAACATAGCTATCAGATAGTACTATCAGAAATGTATTTCCAATAACACTGTTAGCCATCATATTGTTTTATATGTCAAGGCCATTGGAATTCATTATGGCTGTTGTAGAAAGTTACAGATGTTGTAGTGAAGACTCCTACCCTCTTTAGCTAGCCCCCCTGACCAACGAAGCCTGGCACTACATCTCTCTTCTCTTCAAACCCTTTTCCCACACACAACACCCACGAGCACTTAGTTTAGATCTTTTCATGGGTGATTTAGCCACCATAATTAGAGGGGACACTTGTTGCATTTTTTATTTCTTGTGTTGCATTCGACCTATTACCTGAGCCGCGATGTTGTTGTTTCAACTAACCTTTTGCAGGAATCATGATGAAACTGTGAACCAAGTGCTACACATTGACCATGAAGACCATCTAATGTGGCCAACCATGGCCAACAGTTCACAGACTTGATGATTGATCTAACCTTCGACGCCACCGACTGATACTTTCTAAGGTATCATCATTTTCATCCACAACTGCCTCACAGTAGTCTTGTCTACTGCATCCCTCAACTTTGCTCGAGGAACGAGCAAATGTTTGAGCATTAGAGAGACTTCACCACTTCTTGTTGAAGATGTGTCTACTTGTATCGATATTTGGTTCTCTTACCCTTTCTAGTTTTATTCATGTTTTTAATTTAAAGTGGCGTAGTATCATGTGTAAGGAGTGTTCTTGTATTGGACTCTTGTCCATAAGGTTAGGAAGGCAGGAGTAAAAACATTACAAGGGGATTAGCAAAGGGGCTCACATGTTTTTCTCATGTTTGTAAGTATGGCACCCTTTTTCTGTTGTTCCTAGGAAATGTTATTTGTAATTGGCCATTTAGAACTTAGAAGGAACAATGACATGCCACTAATAGCTACCTTAGAGGTGTCATGCATCATTAACCTATCTAGGACAACAGTTATCATTTTCAACTTGAGCATCGTTAATTCTATCAACTGTAGTAATTCATGATTTTTCTTATTTTCTTGTGAAATGATAATATGCTTCAATTGTTGTCTGTATTGTAACTTATTATGTATAACCTTGTTACTTTGCAAAGAAAGTTTAGCACAATTTGGTATGTCAATACACTATTATTAGCCATTAGTGGTTGGTATGACTATTGATAGATGAAATCCTCACCCATAGTTGTTATTTAGTTGGTTTAGCACAACAATTGATCCCTGATTGGTAAACTTTGAGTAGTTCAAGAAGCTTGTTGATTTGTAGAGATAGATAAAAGGGAACATATAGTAGCACTCACTCTTATAGTACATTCATCGTACACTTACACTAAAAAAGTCCATATACTTCATTGTTTACTCTATATATGTATACAATTTTAAGTTCAAATTTATTCTATGTTAAGAGTACCAAAAAAAAGAAAATTTTGATATATTTGAACTCTAAACTTTTGTCAAAATTTTCTCTTTTTTGGTACTTTTAACATAGAATGAATTTGAATTTAAAATTTTATACATAGGTGTAGTAACCCATGAAGCACATTGTGAAATATTTTTGGAATTTTTTGCGACCTTTTCTAGTTTAAGTGCACGGTGAATACACCATAAGGCTAAGTGCATACTATATGTTCTCTAGATAAAAACCTCATTATCTAGTGATCTTGATAGTAAATATGATATGGACTGAACCTCGCGGTGAAATTGATCAGTGTAGAGTGACCCGATCTTTCACGGTGGAGGAATAATGGTAGATAATGCTCTCAATTTACAAGATACAAATAAAGTACAAAGGGATATGAGAGACCATGTGGAGGTCATCCCATGTGTATGATGAGTAATTGACATCGCTTTATGAGAGTCGAGTGTGATTTGGGTGGTTTGGATCATGTTGTTGCGTGGTGCAACGGACTAGGTCGGACTTTGGTCAAACTTGGTCATATGGGATTAGGACGCTGATTCTTTGTTTTGACAGGTTTGGACTTCATCTGTGGTAAGTATAATGATATTTGTGCTTTCATGTATCGAGCGGTGCTATTTGACGTGTTTTCTTGTCTGTGTGGCTGCAGGACATCGGGCGGAGTCGTGGCAAGACACGGTGGACCAGACTAGGCGCAGGTGGCGCTGAGGTCAGAACGGTCGAGGATGTGTCGAAGACGACGTGGACTCGAGGTGGTTGCAAGGCATGCGAGACAAGGAGCGTGGAAGCTTCCCGGAAGGTGCAGGAGGGGCAGAACGGAAATTTGACAAGGCTGCACAAGCGGGAGCGGGCTCCGTTGGATTTAGCGGGCGTAACGGGGCGGAGACCCGTTAGCCGTGGGCTATAAATAGGTTGGAGGGGCTGCATGCCCACTTGAACACTTCAAGGGATTTTAGGGTTTCCTTTAGTCGAAATAGGCTTTAGAGTTTGCTTTGGCTTTAGGCTTTAGTGGTTGTGAGTGGTTGAAGGAGGCAGAGTTGTGTTCCCTCTCTGTCCCCTTCGATGGTTTCCAGAGTGTGTCTCTCCAAGAAAAATGTAGCGGGCTTGTGTTCTTGAGCTTGAGAGGGAGAGGATGGATTGAGTGGCTTGTAATCATTCCTCTTGTATCAATCATGTATCTTCTTTCCTCGTTATCAATATGAGATGGTGGAGTTTGAGATTGATTCAGTTCTTATCACTCTGTTCATGTTTTTCTCTTCGATGCTCCTCTCTGTTGATTTCTTGACTTTCTTGGTTTCTTGTTCTTTCTTGCTGGGAATGCCCAAAATGGGTTGCTCTATGTTGGGATGATGCCTCAAGATCATTTGATCAAGTTTCCCAGGAGCAAACTTGGTTTAATTTCAGATTTTCGTTTTTGAGCCTCCCTTGTTCTTGTTTTGTATTTCTAGGGTTTTGGTCAAAATCTTGTTTCCTTCTTTGAGAGGCATGAAACCTGGTACCTAGAGTCCAGAGGCTATCTTTTAGCTATTCTCAAAGTTTCATGGCCAAAGGATCAAAGGTTGAGGAGTAATTTGGTTTTTGGCTCGGTTCTTGCAAGATTTCAGATTTTTATCCCAAATCTGAAATTCTTGCTTCTTGGAGTGGTTTCTTGTTTTTGGCTCTTGGCTTATTCTTCTGGGAGTATTCCCTAGCTATCCTCAAAGTTTCCCAAGCTAAGAATCCAAGAATCCTTGCGAATTTCTCAGTTCTCTGAAAATCCTGTTTGCTGTTTTTCTCGAGAGGTACTACCGCTCCTCGAGAGGTACTACCGCTCAGAGGTACTACCGCTCGTCCTAGCGGTACTACCGGTTTTGTTCGGACCAGTCCGATCGGCAGCAATGAAACGTTCGGACGGTCCGAACGGTAAGAGGTACTACTGCTGGCATAGCGGTACTACCGCCCAGAGGTACTACCGCTCGTTTCAGCGGTACTACCGCTTGCAGTCAGATTTGCTCTGAATTTATTTTTCTTGACTGCTTTTTTCTGGATCTGGTTTTTCCTTGTTGCCTTGACTTCCAGTAAGTGCATATCTTCTACCTTCATAGCTTCCATAGCTATTGGAGAAGAAGTATAAGTGTGCGTACTTGAGGGGCGAATTTAATTTTTAGAAAGCGACATTCACCCCCCCTCTGTCGCCATTTCGGTCCAACAATTGGTATCAGAGCCGGTTAGCTCTTCTTCATAGATCTTAACCGGTCTCTAGAGCCATGGCGACGGACAAGTACTCCACCAAGCCGCCCGTTTTCGATGGCATCGATTACCCCTTTTGGAAGAGCCGAATGGAGATATACATCCAGGCTCAGGGGTACGCCATCTGGCGGAAGGTGAAGGAGCGATATGTTGTTCCTGCCGATGAGAACATCAACGTGGCAAACATGCCCGATGTTGAGGCAAATGGGAAGGCAAGGAACATCATTATCCAGGGCTTGAGCAGAAGCGAATTCGATCGCATCTCTCACCTATCATCCGCCTACGATATCTGGGTGACCCTCGACGCATACCATGAGGGCACCACCCAGATTAAGACGGTTCGACAGGACCAGTTCAAGCGCGAATACAACAAATTCGAGATGCTTGCTGGTGAGTCCCTGGACGAGTGCTTTTCGCAATTTCACAAAATCTTGAGCAACCTCCGAGCGGTCGGTCTCACATACCCCGACTCGGACAACGCTCGTCGGATGCTCGCGACACTTGATCTGCGTGTTTGGGAGATGAAAGTGACTACCATCAACGACACGACAGACCTCTCGACCTTGACTCTTGACGCGCTGTACTCGCGCCTCAAGACTCACGAGATTGACGTTGTCTCTCGTAGGTCGAAGTCACAGTCGATGGCTTTGGTCACTAATCCCACGTTGGCTTTTGGTTCCTCTTCTTTTGATTCTCTTTGCGGATTCTCCCTTGCTGCTCTCTGTGACATAACTGATGATCAGTTAGAGCAGCTTGCGGATGAGCAGCTGGCCCTCCTTGCTCGAAGATTCTCCCATGCTTACAAAGGGAGGAGGGACAGAAAGAGAGGAGGACCGGTGATTTGCTTTGAGTGTGGTGGCCCCAACCACATTCGGGCAAACTGCTCCAAGCTGGAGAAGGGCAAGAACGACTACGGCGGTTCGGGCAAGAACGACTACACCGACAAGAACCGCAACAAGAAGACTCCAGCTCAGACGCCGGGAAAGAAGAAGTTCCGCAACTTTGGCAAAGCCAAGAAGCTGTTCCACCGCGTCCTCACCGCGTTCGACGACCTCGACCTCAGCGAGGTGGAGCGATGGAGCGACGACGACGAGACGGGTGACCAAGATCCCAAGAGCGGCGACGACTTCTCCGGCATGTGCTTCATGGCCCTCGAGGGCGAACTGAGCGACAGCGAGCTGTACTCCGACTCGGACAAGGTATGCCCCACCTACGACCAGCTTAATCATGCTTTTCTTAAGCTAGGTGGTTTTCATGCTAGAATTAGGGCTAGGTGTACTGAGTTAGAGAAGGAAGTAGATAGACTATCACGGGAGCTTACTTCACTTACATCTGCTCCCTCCCGTGATGATTGTGATACATGCTGTGCTCTGTTGGGTGACATGGAGAAACTAAGGACCTCGCATGATAGTGTGTCCTCCGAGCTTAATATTATTAAGGTGGAGAATGTTAGTCTGCTTGATGAGTTAGAGTTGAGTAGGATGGCTGTTACCCTACTTACTACTGATGAGACTACTTCTCCCACCTCATGTGAGGTTAAGGACATTGCTGCTAGAGGACCTTATGCCATGCTCCTTGATCTGCCCGAGTCTTGTGAAAATTGCAATAACTTGAAGATGAACTTAAAATGGGCAGATCATAAAATTGCTGAACTACAAGCTTCTTTACTTGAGCCGATTGATTCATGCTTGAACTGTCCTAAGTTAACTGCTGAACTTGAAGCTGTCTCCAAACAGTTTCAAGATATGATTGATCATGATAGGAAGTTGGCTCAGTTTGCTTCTAAGGACCCTGTTAGCTCACTATGCATTAATTGTAACAAACTAAAATCTGACTTGATTGCATTGGATGAGAAATGTGTGAAGCTAACTAAGGACCTTCTAGAGAAGCCACATTGTGCTTGTAATGTGATTGTGGAGAAGGGGGAGAAGCCCCAGGGTAAGGTTGAGATGCTTAGCGACGTGAACCAACTGGCTAGCAGTAGGACTGTCCCTTCAGAGTCGGCTGTGCGTGCACAAGCCATTCTTCCCTCTGCTGTTGGTTCTTCCTCTGCTCCCTTACCTTCTGCTGTCTCTTCTTCCCCCTGCTTTTCTTGCACTTCTCTCTTCCGGGAGTGTCAGTATCTTATGAACACTCTCGAGAGATTTGTAGGCGGCAAGAAGAAGCTTAATCTTATTCTAGACCAATCCAAGATTTGCAAGTTCAATCAAGGTCTAGGATATGATTTTTATGAGGATATGAGGAAGCATCCACCTGCTATTCTCCGACCCATAGTAGGAGGTGTGATCGAGGTCGAGCCCAGATCTGATGAGGTTAAATTCAAATCAACGGGCTTTGTCCAAGGGATCTCTGACAGCAAGTGAGTCCACCTGCAGCTTCGGCCTCTCAGAAGGCGAAGCCTCCCCATGCTACTTCTACCTCTCAGAAGGTGAAGTACCACTGCACCTTCTGTCAGAAGGATGGACACACAGTCGATCGATGCTTCAGGCGCGCTAGGATTGCGCGTAGAGACCGTGCGGAGGCACTTAGGCGTATTCAGGGTCAGCCCCAGATCCTGAGTGCACCTAAGACTAGCACGAGGTCCAGGTTTGCTTCTGACGGGTTTGGGCAGCATCGAGGACTTGGTTTTTCTGAGTCTTCTGGTTTTCGTCCTCGTGATGCTCCGGGTCGTGACTTCCGCCGTCTTGAGGGTACATCTTGTTTCCCCCGTTGAGATAGTTACCCACGACGTGATCAGCAGGTTACTGGTGTTTCGACTCGCTTTTCCGTTGCAGTCGGACCCCGCAACAGCTTCAGGTCTGCTCACAGACCTTCTGCTTTGAGTAACAGAGAGCGTAGGGTAGCTAGAGGTCAGTCGTGTGTGGCTACTTCTGCTACTCGACGTGTCGTTCAGTATTGGGTGCCAAAATCACTCTTGATTTACCCCAGTACTGAGACTTTACTCTCTGTTTGACTCAGGTTCGCCGGGCAGGGAAGGGAAAGGTTTGGCTCGTAGACTCCGGGTGTTCACGACACATGACCGGAGATTCCCATTGGTTTTCTTCCCTTGCCCGCGCTCCAGGTGATGAGATGATCACCTTCGGAGACGCCTCGTCTGGGTGCGTCATTGCCAAAGGTACTGTGAATGTTAATGCTTCTTTTATTCTTAAGGATGTTGCCTTGGTTAGTAAGCTGCAGTACAATTTTCTTTCCGTTTCTCAGCTTACCGATGACGGTTTCGAGGTGAGCTTCAAGAAAAACGTTTGCAAAATTCTTGATTCTTCGGGTAGTCTGGTTTGCGGGATTTCTCGTTATGGGAGGATCTTTCGTGCTGATTTTTCTGATTCTTCTGGTGATCCTCTCCGGTGTTTGGTTGCCTCAGAGTCCCGTGATTTGACTTTCTGGCATAGGAGACTTGGTCATATTGGATTTGACCATTTGACCCGAGTTAGCGGCCATGATCTCATTCGTGGTCAGCCGAAACTCAAGATGGTCAAAGATCTTGTTTGCGCTCCATGCCGGCACGGCAAGATGGTTGCCGCTTCTCATCCTCCGGTCACAGTTACTATGACCGATGCACCGGGACAGCTGCTCCACATGGACACAGTTGGACCAGCTCGAGTGCAGTTAGCAGGAGGGAAGTGGTATGTTCTTGTTGTGGTCGATGACTTCTCGAAGTATTCTTGGGTGTTTTTCTTAGCCTCGAAGGATGAGACGTTTTCACATTTTCGAGGTCTTTTTAGTAGGCTTTCTGTTAAGCTCCCAGGTGCCTTACGAGCGATCCGCAGTGACAATGGCACGGAGTTCAAGAATTCCTACTTTGAGAGTTTCTGTGGTGAGACAGGTGTAGAGCACCAGTTCTCTTCTCCATACGTCCCTCAGCAGAATGGCGTTGTGGAGAGGAAGAACCGTACCTTGGTCGAGATGGCCAGGACGATGCTTGATGAGTACTCTACACCGAGGAAGTTTTGGGCTGAAGCTATTGCGACCGCGTGCCATGTTTTGAATCGAGTTTTTCTTCGGGCACACTTGCACCGCACTTCTTATGAGTTGAGATACGGGCGAAAGCCCAGCGTCTCTCATTTTCGTGTGTTTGGTTGCAAGTGCTTTATTCTAAAGTCCGGGAACCTAGATAAGTTCGAGTCACGTTCTTGTGATGGGATCTTTCTAGGTTACTCGCCTTCTTCGCGGCCTTATAGGGTCTGGAACTATGAGTCTAGCAAAATGGTAGAGACCTGTGAGGTGACCTTTGACGAGGGGAAAATTTATATTTTTGCCACCCTTATGAGGTGAGGGGCAACAGATTTGCCACCCTGGCCCGTTGTCAGTGACTCAGGCGGTCCCACATGTAAATGACGGGGGTAATTGGCCAATCTTAAGAGTGGCAAAAACATGAATCTCCCTTGACGAGGCCAGTCCGGGGACTAGGCCAGATATCTCAGGTTCTTTAGAGCAGTCCGAGACCATCTTTGTGGATGATGAGGACGATGGAGACTATGGTTGTTTACCTGATCCAGCTCCTCATCCTCCCCTTGAGATGTCTTCTTCCACGGCACCTCGAGGTGATCAGCCCTTGCCTACTGCTTCCACCGGAGCTAGTGGCTCTGTCCCTGCCTCGTCTGTACACGAGGTAGAGGCCACTTCTTCTCCTCATCCAGGACCTCCCCGACATATCCAGAAAAGGCATCCTTCAGAGCAGATTATTGGAGACCTTTTCGAGCGTGTTACCCGCTCAAAATCTGGCTTATCTCAATTCTGTCTCCATTCTACTTTTATTGCCTCCTTTGAGCCCAAAGATGTTTCTCATGCTCTTTCCGATGAGTCTTGGGTTAATGCTATGCATGAGGAGTTAGAGAATTTCGAGAGAAACAAGGTCTGGTCGCTTGTTGAGCCCCCGCGAGGTCACAATGTCATTGGAACCAAGTGGGTGTTCAAAAACAAGCAGAGTGAGGATGGGGTAGTCATTCGAAACAAGGCTAGACTGGTAGCTCAGGGGTTTTCCCAGGTTGAGGGTCTAGACTTCGAGGAGACCTTTGCCCCTGTAGCTCGACTTGAGGCCATTAGAATCCTGCTTGCCTTTGCAGCTTCTAAGGGTTTCAAGCTTTACCAGATGGACGTCAAGAGTGCCTTTCTCAATGGCTTTTTTGAGGAAGAAGTCTACGTCAGACAGCCTCCAAGTTTCGAGAACTCCAAATACCACACCATGTCTTCAAGCTTTCCAAAGCGTTGTATGGACTTAAGTAGGCCCCCAGAGCTTGGTATGAGAGGCTTAAGTCCTACTTGTTGAGTCATGGGTTTGAAATGGGTAAAGTAGATAAGACCTTGTTTATGCGTAGGCTTGGCAATGACCTTCTACTCGTCCAGATCTATGTCGATGACATCATCTTTGGCGGCTCTTCCCATGCTCTTGTTTCACAGTTCTCGGATGTCATGAGCACCGAGTTTGAGATGAGCATGATGAGCGAGTTGACCTTCTTTCTTGGCTTCCAAATCAAGCAGACTCGGGAGGGTACCTTCTTGCATCAAGGCAAGTACACTCGCGACCTCCTGAAACGCTTCGACATGAGTGATGGTAAGCCGGTGTTAACTCCGATGGCTTCTACAGCCTATCTTGACCTAGATGAGGATGGCGAGCCAGTTGATCAGAAAGAGTACAAAAGTATGATCGGCTCTCTTCTTTACCTCACTGCCTCGAGACCAGACATGCACTTCTCCGTGTGTCTGTGTGCTCGTTTTCAGGCTTCTCCTCGCGTATCTCACCGCTAGGCAGTGAAGCGCATCTTTCGGTACCTCCGAGCTACCATTGACTAAGGTATCTGGTACTCTTCCTCATCCTGTCTTTCCTTGAGAGCCTTCTCGGACGCAGACTTTGCTGGCTGTAGGATAGATAGGAAGAGCACTTCTGGCTCTTGCCAATTTATTGACACTTCTCTCGTCTCTTGGTCTTCCAGGAAGCAGTCCGGTGTTGCACAGTCCACTGCAGAGGCCGAGTATGTTGCTACAGTCATGTACTCTGAATGGCTTCGACCCTGCGGGACTTTAGGTTAGTTATTGACAGTGTTCCACTCTTTTGTGATAACACTTCTGCGATTAACATTGCTAAGAACCCAGTGCAACACTCTCGGACCAAGCACATCGATATCCGTTATCCCTTCCTTAGAGACCATGTAGAGAAGGGCGATATAGTGCTCCAGTTTGTGGAGAGTGACCACCAGTTGGCTGACATCTTCACCAAGCCATTGGATAGTTCGAGGTTTTCAGCTATGCGGGGAGAGCTTGGGGTGGTTTGTCCTTATGAACTGTAGTGAGGGGGAGCTTTGGGCTTTACTGCTTTACTATATTGATTATGCTTCTATCTCACTTCTGTTGCTTTGCACTTGGGGTGCACTTGGGTTTAGTCCTCCTAGCATAGATTAGAGTATTTCTCGTGACTAACTGTTCAGACTATTACTCTTATCTTGTGCTTCCAGGATTAGCTGTTTCTTGTCTCACTAGATTGAGCTCACTCACTTCTTGTAGGTTCTAGCGAGGGTTGGGCCACCCTCAGGTAGACAGGATACGTGTTTGCTCTCTAGTGTGGGTTTTTCGGTCAGCTAATAATCCTAGAGTCACATGGGGTAGATGAGAGTCAGTCTGAGCCATAGTATCCTCTATATCTTATCTATGCTTTAAGGACTGTCTGTTTGCTATTTTCTTTCCCAGCTTATTGCTTTAGTTCAGGAGGAGCTTCTTTGGGAGCTTCTGGAGCTTAATATTGACATAACTCAACTTGAACTAAAAGTTGCATCTCATGTTGAGGGGGAGCTGGATTTTCATGCATTTCGCATTGTAATATAACTACATGAGCCTTGATTATTATCCTGTTATGACTTGTTTACAATGCTTTACACCTTGCCATGACTTGTGCTTATATACTAGATTTATCATGACTTCATATGTGCAGACTAGCTTTTGCCATGATAAGTTAAGTAAAATTGCTCAACTTAAATTAAAACTTGTCATGCTAGCATTTGAGTCTAGTCTTTCTTGAGCTATCCTTTTATGATTCATGCCATGTCAAGTAGGCTAAGTTGAGCGTTGAATCTCTATTGAGCCTTAGTTTGAGCTATATTAGTTCTTGATGATGCATAAGTTAGTACAATATGTTTAAAAAGCAAAATGATCTCTTTTGTGCGAAAAAACTGATTTCACTAATTCTTTCTCATGAGACGGCTTGCCATTGCACTAGGCATGAACTCAGGGGGAGTTTTGGATGACCTAGACTATCTTCTTAAGCTTCTTGCTTGGAGTAGTCGCATACGGCTTGAGATCTAGCACAAAAAAAAAATTGGGTTGGAAACAACCATGAGCTTTAAAAGGACAATGTTTTATGTGCTCAATTTGCTTAAGCTACAAAAAAAACTAAGTACTTGAACCAATGTTTCATTCTTGAGCATAGCACTCTATTTGGTCTCAATTGTAGCTTCTTAGTTCTGCTTAGCTTATTGACATGGCCTGCATCATCCTTGGATATCTCTAGTTAGACTTTGCTTGTTGATGACTTGACATGCTCATAAAATGCATTACATTTCAGATCACCATCTATGTGCTCTAGCTAGGATATACATATCCTGTCATGATCTAGATAGCCTTTTATTGAGTTATGGCTTGGTGTAGTTCATTATGGTCATTATGGATAATTCTCATGGCTTTAAATGCTTGATATAATCAAACTTCAGTCATTTTCATCCATTGACATGTCATATTCTCTCTTTTGCATCTTGATGTGTTTATTGCCAAAATGGGGAGAATAGAGAAGAAAAAGTCTTTTAGGAACAGGTTAGAGCTTTGGAAGAAAATTTTGCTCTTTCAGTTGTTGTTCTAGTGTTCCTTCTATCGACATGGTCATTAGCTTCTTTTTCCTTCTTTGGACCATGTTGGATTCTTCAAATCAAACTCTTCTTAATGTTTTTTCTGAGTTTGTCAATATACTCATCAAGGGGGAGATTGAGAGACCATGTGGAGGTCATCCCATGTGTATGATGAGTAATTGACATCGCTTTATGAGAGTCGAGTGTGATTTGGGTGGTTTGGATCATGTCGTTGCGTGGTGCAACGGACTCGGTCGGACTTTGGTCAAACTTGGTCATATGGGATTAGGACGCTGATTCTTTGTTTTGACAGGTTGAACTTCATCTGTGGTAAGTATAATGGTATTTGTGCTTTCATGTATCGAGCGGTGCTATTTGACGTGTTTTCTTGTCTGTGTGGCTGCAGGACATCGGGCGGAGTCGTGGCGAGACACGGTGGACCGGACTAGGCGCAGGTGGCGCTGAGGTCAGAACGGTCGAGGATGTGTCGAAGACGACGTGGACTCGAGGTGGTTGAGAGGCGTGCGAGACAAGGAGCGCGGAAGCTTCCCGGAAGGTGCAGGAGGGGCAGAACGGAAATTTGACAAGGCTGCACAAGCGGGAGCGGGCTCCGTTGGATTTAGCGGGCGTAACGGGGCGGAGACCCGTTAGCCGTGGGCTATAAATAGGTTGGAGGGGCTGCATGCCCACTTGAACACTTCAAGGGATTTTAGGGTTTCCTTTAGTCGAAATAGGCTTTAGAGTTTGCTTTGGCTTTAGGCTTTAGTGGTTGTGAGTGGTTGAAGGAGGCAGAGTTGTGTTCCCTCTCTGTCCCCTTCGATGGTTTCCAGAGTGTGTCTCTCCAAGATACATGTAGAGGGCTTGTGTTCTTGAGCTTGAGAGGGAGAGGATGGATTGAGTGGCTTGTAATCATTCCTCTTGTATCAATCATGTATCTCCTTTCCTCGTTATCAATATGAGATGGTGGAGTTTGAGATTGATTCAGTTCTTGTCACTCTGTTCATGTTTTTCTTTTCGATGCTCCTCTCTGTTGATTTCTTGACTTTCTTGGTTTCTTGTTCTTTCTTGCTGGGAAGGCCCAAAATGGGTTGCTCTATGTTGGGATGATGCCTCAAGATCATTTGATCAAGTTTCCCAGGAGCAAACTTGGTTTAATTTCAGATTTTCGTTTTTGAGCCTCCCTTGTTCTTGTTTTGTATTTCTAGGGTTTTGGTCAAAATCTTGTTTCCTTCTTTGAGAGGCATGAAACCTGGTACCTAGAGTCCAGAGGCTATCTTTTAGCTATTCTCAAAGTTTCATGGCCAAAGGATCAAAGGTTGAGGAGTAATTTGGTTTTTGGCTCGGTTCTTGCAAGATTTCAGATTTTTATCCCAAATCTGAAATTCTTGCTTCTTGGAGTGGTTTCTTGTTTTTTGCTCTTGGCTTATTCTTCTGGGAGTATTCCCTAGCTATCCTCAAAGTTTCCCAAGCTAAGAATCCAAGAATCCTTGCGAATTTCTCAGTTCTCTGAAAATCTTGTTTGCTGTTTTTCTCGAGAGGTACTACCGCTCGTTCTAGCGGTACTACCGGTTTTGTTCGGACCAGTCCGATCGGCAGCAATGAAACGTTCGGACGGTCCGAACGGTAAGAGGTACTACCGCTCGGCATAGCGGTACTATCGCCCAGAGGTACTACCGCTCGTTTCAGCGGTACTACCGCTTGCAGTCAGATTTGCTCTGAATTTATTTTTCTTGACTGCTTCTTTCTGGATCTGGTTTTTTCTTGTTGCCTTGACTTCCAGTAAGTGCATATCTTCTACCTTCATAGCTTCCATAGCTATTGGAGAAGAAGTATAAGTGTGCGTACTTGAGGGGCGAATTTAATTTTTAGAAAGCGACATTCACCCCCCATCTGTCGCCATTTCGGTCCAACAGGATAACTAGTGTCATACTACAATCTGTCTAGTAAATGCAAAACCATACATAAAAGCTTGACCACCCAATCTAAATAGATTGAACTGTGAAGATGAGCACGACCCCTTGACACAAAGCCAAAGAACTAAGCTATTCTTTGACTTAGCACACACATGAATTTAGCATGGGTATTCACCCCTAAAGCCATAACCGGCAATTCTTGGATTCATAATCAATAGTCTGAGCATTACAATGGGAACTTACACACATATGAACAAACCAGCCCTAAAATTCACGTACTCAGCCGACTACTACGTGGGCCCTACTATTACTGCAACGGACTCTAACTGTAATGTGCTAAATTCTATGAATAAAAGACCATCTGATTTTAACCGATTTTCTAGAGAACCTCACAAAAAACCAACTAAACAATACCAAATCTGAAAGTGTATTTGATTTGTACATATACATTTAGTGGGCCCCATCTGAGTGCACATAAGAAGCACGTAGAGAAAAATTACTATGCGTAGTCTCTAACCAATGTTCCAAGGGAAGAAAACCACCGAAGAAACCTTTCACCAAAACCTATGTTAATTTGGTGAGCTTTGTCAAGTTTGGTTTCACTTGAAAGTAAGAAGTCTTAGCCTTTCAGCATTGCCGACTCTACGTTGAAGTTAAGCAAACTTCGTCAGGTATTCCTCTCAGAAACCCTTCCATCTTTATCCTTTGGTGCCACCCTTTGTCAACCCATTGATAGATTTTCATGAATACCATTGCACTCTACCTTGAGCTTGATCATTAGCTCATTTATGCTCCTAATATTTATCTAGCCTACATTTATCTTTGAAGAAAGTCCTCTCGTTGCCTATTCAGTAACTCAGAGGAGAAAAAAATAAAGAAAAAAAAATGAAAAATGTGGTTGAAGCCAGAGTGAGTAGTAGTTTTTGTTGTAAGGTTTGGAATGCTTAGGGAGATCATTCACCGATGGACATAGGGTCCGATTATATTGACTTTTGCTAATAGCTTTTGATTTTAGATTATAAATAGTAATAGCTTTAGAGAAGCTGTACGGAGAGAGACACTCACAT
Source organism: Dendrocalamus latiflorus (assembly GCA_017311315.1). Classification (NCBI taxonomy): domain Eukaryota; kingdom Viridiplantae; phylum Streptophyta; class Magnoliopsida; order Poales; family Poaceae; genus Dendrocalamus; species Dendrocalamus latiflorus. The sequence continues at coordinate 3,087,924 of CM029673.1, read as the reverse complement.
GCGATTTTGACCAATATAAATCAAGTCGCTACAGTATCTATTATAAAAATCTATTTTGAAAATATATTCCGTTTGAAAGATAGATACTGTAGAAAAGTCATTTACTATAGAAAAGGCTTTTAGAAGCCAATACAAACTATGCCTTATTTAGATAATTACCTGTTCTTTTTGGCTTCGGCAGGTGACTTTTTGGCTGCGGCTGATAAATAGTAACAGTCGGTAGAGAAGTTGTGTGAGAGTACGTGGATAGAGAAAATCGTGTGCGATTTTGATCGATATAGATGAAGTTACTACACTGTCTATTAACTTATAAATTTTATCTTAAAAAATAATTTATTTAAAAATTAGTTATTGTAGAAAATTTAAAAGACAATAAGCCGAAAACTATCCCATTCAACCGCAGCACCGCTGCTGCGTCTACAAGTCGATCTCACACCTCCCGGCATGGCGATCTCTTCCCACCGGTCCGCCGCAGCTTCTCATTGCCATCCGCGGCTCGGCACCATGGCCTATGGGGTCGAATGACCAAGTCCTCAGCCCCTTTCCCACCTTTCCGCCGTCTCCGCCACCGCTGCATCCCGCAGCAGCGCGACACGTGACATGCCCACCACCTGCTCGACCGCCGCGCCGTCCCGGCTCGGGGCGACCAACAGCTCCACTACCTCCAGTCCCTAAAAAGGATCGATGCACTCCATCAAGCGGCGCGCGTCGGCGACCTCGCGATCTGTGCGTTGGTTGTATACCAATGCCTTCACTGACTTCGCACTCCACCTGCTCGACGAAATGCCTGCGTCGTGCAACCGCGTCTCTGCGTCGGCGTGTTCTCCCATGGTTGACCTTTCAAGGCTGGAGCTGCGCTTCCGACAACCGCCGCAAGGTGGATTGGACCAGGGAGACACTGAGCTGCCTTGTTGACCTGCCAAGAATTGGCATGGTACGTAGTTGCAAGAAAGCTGAAGTGGCATTAGCTGCTAGCTGACCACGACGGTGTACGCTGATTTGGGATTTGCAAAATTGATAGCTGTTGCTCTTGTCAAATGGACTGGTCCAGACTGGCATGTGTGGAATTGTGGATAAGGTGACATGTATCAGTGGTGCTGCTTAGGAGTGGATGAGGAAAAAGGGAACAGCTAAGGGGGACAAATAGAGAGGTTCAGAACCGCAGGAGCAAAGTCCTCCACTCTTATGAGGCCCTGAGATTACGTGTAAACAAGATGTAATAGGTCCCACAGGAGAAAACTTGTGCAACATGCCCAGTGGAGCCAAATGGATGGAAAAGAATCAGAAATGGTAGACATCTGTAGTAATATGTGTATGGTCATTAGGCAACGTAGCAGCATCATCTCCACGACTCAACAAGCCAAGCCACTTGCATGGCCACCAAATTTGCAGAATATCAGTGGTCTTTACCTTATGTATACATGTACCTCTGCTTGTTAATATTTTCATGTCAATATCAGAGTCCTCGCCTGGTTCTTGGCATGAGACGGGTTGGCGAGCTGTGGAGGTAGCTACGGAGATACTTGACGTGGAAATCAAGCTGTCGAAGAGTATGCTTGACTTCATCATGAGAAGGCTGAAGCAGACATTGGTTACATGCTCAGATTCAGAAAGACAAGTTTGTATTTGCTAACATGGAATGTTTAGAGATTGTTGAATGCAACAGCCAACAGGTATAGAAGGATATGTGTTGCCTGCTAACATGTGGTGCTGGTGTTTCCATTTGATTGGAGGGGGATAAGTGAAAAGCCAAGAAGGGCAAGGCAACTGGTGGGTCAGAGCTGAACTGCGAGGACCTTCAGAGACCATGGGAGTAATCTGTGCATATAGGAGCAGCAGGAGAAAACGTATATAACAGAGATGTGCAACCTGAGTGTATAGATACGTAAGTGGTAAACATCAGTACTAATATATGTATGTCTTGAAGGCAACGTAGCATTGTCTTCACAACAACTCTGCAAGTCACTAACATGGCCATGAAGCATACACAGTATCAGTGAGCAATCCTGAGTCCTGACCTCGCATGTCCATGTAGCTCTACTTGTTACTGTTTGCAAACTAAGTTCATTTGCTGTTAGTGATTTCTTTTCTTTCTTTCGTCTTGCCTCCGTTGCTAGCTTTCCTGGGCTGAGCATGTCTGCTCACCTTCTATCTTTTACGTTAGGGGGAAAATTGCTCTCATGCCACAAAGTTATGTGTGATACTCCCTTTTACCACAAAGTTAAATGTCTTTGTTATAATACCACAAAGTTGAGTTTTATCCCTTTCTTTTGCCATTTCCTCCACTTAAACTCTATTTTAATTTCAGTTCACTTTTTTCGGACCGTTTTGCCCTTCCCCTCCCTCCATACCTCACGCGCGCGCAGGAGCGGTGATGGAGCCGGCGTGGCGGCGCCCCCTCTCCCGACGGCGGCGCCGACGACCCCGGCGTCCATGGCGGCGGCGCCCACGACCCCGGCCTCCTCCGGCATGGCGGCGGCGCCCCTGACCCCGGTCTCCTCCGCGGCGCCGCCCACGACCCCGGCCTCCTCCGCCGCCGTCGCCATGGCTGCCGTGGCTTGCTTGACCCGGACGAGCAGATTCGGATCCTGTGCGCCGTCCCGCCGCAGCTGCTCGTCTTGCCGGTGGCGCCATGGACGCCGGGGTCGTCGGCGCCGCCGTCGGGAGAGGGGGCGCCGCCACGCCGGCTCCATCACCGCTCCTGCGCGCGCGTGAGGTATGGAGGGAGGGGAAGGGCAAAACGGTCCGAAAAAAGTGAACTGAAATTAAAATAGAGTTTAAGTGGAGGAAATGGCAAAAGAAAGGAATAAAACTCAATTTTGTGGCATTATAACAAAGACATTTAACTTTGTGGTAAAAGGGAGTATCACACATAACTTTGTGGCATGAGAGCAATTTTCCCGTTAGGTTATTGTTTTCTTCTTGTGCCACTGTGCTACACCTAAGGAGGAGGGAGCTGAAACTGCTTTCATCGCCATCTTTACCATCCAGCACTAGTGCCCCTATTTCTTCTTTACAGCAAGGTCATCTCCTATTAGTCCCATCTGCAGGCCCTATGGAACAAGTATTATTACCAACTGATTGCCATTCATCTACCCCTCATGGCACCAGAAATAATGGTAACAGAAACAAGGGAAGGAGGAGGAGGGGGAGAAAGGGGAAGGAGACAGCAAAAGAAGGGGATTGTGTACCATCTGTGGAGGAAGTGTCCATCAGGGTAGGTACGCACTATGAGGTGGCGACCCCCTTGGGCGGAATGAGTTGGGCCAGTGCGTTGTGCAATGGCTAAATGTCCTCCAAATTTGCTTCCACGGAAATATAGAATGAAGGAGCAGCATTCTCATTGGACGCGGGGTCATCTGAAGGTAACCTGGGGTTTGTGATTCTCGCACAGCCTTACCTCTCTGCCACTCCCATGCCCCAGGGACAGGAGGCGCTCTGCCTCAAGGCCTCCACCCACTACCCTACCCTCTTTGATCACTTTCAACGGGAACTCCGTGATGTCCTGTTGAAACACCAGAACCAGGGCCTTATTTCTGATTGGCACTCCACACAATCCTGGATGCTTCTGAAAGAATTGACTAACTCAGCTCAGCATCGGGCAGCTGCCTGCAAACCTAAAGCTCCTGTTGTGCACTGCACCCTTGGTATAAGCCTTGAGAAGACAAGGTTGATGCAGGCAAAAATTGAAGACTTTGTCAAGAAAATGTCAGACCTTCTACGCATAGAACGAGATGCAGAGCTGGAATTCACTCAGGAAGAGTTGAATGCCACCCCAACAATGGCCACCCCAACAATGGATAGTAAGTCGAATCAGCCACTCCAGCCAGTCGAGTACTTGGTGAGCCATGGTCAGGCACAACAAGAACAGTGTGGCACCATTTGCGATTTGAATGTTATCAGTAGTTCAACTGGTTAGTGTGCTTTACTTTTTGTTAGCCGGGTTAGTTATTACAAATATGCATTGTGAGGGGAGTGATGTTTTTCAAAAGAGTCTCCCCTTTTGGTTAGTAATGCAGTAGATATGCTTTGAAGGCCTACATGCATTTCAGAATGCAAACATGCATATACAGATAAGGACTATATATATTTTTCTAGCTTGAAGATTGCTGATACTTGAGGTTGCTAGATGAAGTAAACGATGTCGTCCTGTTTGTTATTCATGTCATATAGTAAAAAAACAATTAATAGGACATTGCTCACCTGCTTCATATCTTATTGCATGCAGGGCGCGAACGGGCCTCTACCGTAGTGGTAGATGGCTCTAGTAGCACCCCTCAGGTCCTGGGTTCGACTCCCAGTGGGAGCGAATTTCAGGCTGAGGTAAAAAAATCCCCTCGTCTGCCCCATAAGCCAAAGCACAGGCCGTAAGGCTCGCCCAGGTCGTTGGTCGTTCTCACATGGGCTGATGCCGCTGTGTCAGGGTGGGGCAGGGGTTCGGGGATTTTCTTGATCTGCGTGAGAGGATCTTCTTCTTAAGCAATATGCCCGGGGGCTGTCTTACCCCCCGCAGGTCAAGTTTTTTTTTTATTGCATGCAGGGCTTGGAGGCCTACATCTGGTCCTATTTAGACTGGAAGGCATCCATAAACTGCCTCCAACCACTCTGTCTCCTGGGGACATGGTTTGTGTGAGGACATGCAATAACCGTGGTGAGGTTGCCACTTCTTGAATGCAAGGCTTTGTACATAATCTTGGTGAGGATGGCTGCAGTATTACTGTTTCTTTGAAATCCCGCTGCGGTGATCCTACTGTGGGAAGTTGGAAAAGTGTAAGAAGTGGTTGAACTGAATGTTGATTGATTCAGGAGCAAGCAATACAAGGCATATATATAGGCAAGGATGTCTAGGGTTTGGCTAATAGAAGTATGGGCCACCCTGAGGGATCCTTGACCATATTAGCTAATCAACCGCATTAAGAGCATATGGGCCTAAAGCCAAGAGCCCAATGACTGACAGTCTAACACCCCTCCGCAGTCGAAACGTCCGCACCGCGGACGTTGAGGCTGGACCGAAACTCATTGAAGACGGAAGACGGAAGGCCCTTGGTGAAGATGTCGGCATACTGGGAAGTGGTGGGAACATGCAAGACACGGACGTCACCAAGAGCCACTTTCTCCCGAACGAAGTGAAGATCAATCTCAATGTGCTTGGTGCGCTGATGCTGGACGGGGTTGGAGGACATGTAGACCGAACTGATGTTGTCGCAATACACCAGGGTGGTGTGCTGAGGTGGAGTATGCAACTCCAACAGAAGGTGACGTAGCCAGGATGCTTCGGCAACAGCGTTGGCCACACCGCGGTACTCAGCCTCTGCGCTGGATCGGGACACTGTGTTCTGACGCTTGGATGACCAGGAGACCAGGTTATCTCCAAGAAACACGGCATAGCCCGAGGTGGACTTGCGTGTGTCCGGGCAGCCGGCCCAGTCAGCATCGGAGTACACCACAAGTGCAGACTGTGAGGAGGGCTGAAGGAAGAGTCCCAAGTGGAGAGTGCCACGAATGTACCGAAGAATCCGCTTGAGGGCAGCAAGGTGAGGCTCGCGAGGGTCGTGCATATGGAGGCACACCTGTTGAACCGCATAAGAGATGTCCGGCCTGGCGAAGGTGAGATACTGAAGAGCCCCGGCTAGGCTTCGGAAATCGCTGGGATCACTGACAGACAGACCATCGGAAGCTGACACCTTTGGATTTGTGTCGACAGGGGTGGTGCATAGTTTGCACTCTGCCATGACTGCACGCTCTAGGATGTCCAGCATATACTGACGCTGTGAGAGGAGAAGACCACCACGACACTTCTGCACATGTACTCCCAAAAAATGATGAAGCTCACCGAGATCCGTCATGGAGAACTCATGCTGTAGGGCAGTGATGATGCGCCGGATTAGACCGGGAGATGAGGCTGTGAGGACGATGTCATCAACGTAGAGGAGCAGGTAAACAGTCTCAGAGTCCCGGTGGTAGACAAATAGTGAGGTGTCAGACTTGGCCTTAAGAAACCAAAGAGAGAGCAGATAGGAGGCAAACCGACTGTACCATGCACGGGGAGCCTGCTTGAGACCATAGAGCGATTTGTTCAGCCGACAGACAAAGTCCGGATGAGTAGAATCCTCGAAACCGGAAGGTTGGGAACAGTAGACTGTCTCAGATAAGGTCCCATGAAGAAAGGCGTTCTTCACGTCAAGCTGATGAATCGGCCACTGCCGGGAAAGAGCCAGAGCCAGAACTGTCCGTACTGTAGCAGGTTTCACAACTGGACTGAAAGTCTCGGCGTAATCAACTCCCGGGCGCTGTGTAAAGCCACGCAACACCTAACGAGCTTTGTATCGCTCGAGAGAGCCATCGGCGTGGAGTTTGTGCTTGAAGATCCACTTGCCAGAAACGACATTCGCCTTGGCCGGGCGGGGAACCAAGTCCCAGGTATGGTTCTGTAAGAGAGCAGTGTACTCGTCCTCCATAGCGGCCCGCCAGTTGGGGTCGGAAAGGGCGGTGCGGTACGTCCGAGGCACAGGTGACAGGGGCGTGGCGTGGTAGAGAGCAGGGAGCCGAAACCCGGACTTGGCGCGCGTTGTCATCGGGTGCTGGTTCCTCACGGGAGACACTGGCACGGCACCCGGGGGAAGCGGCACCGGGGAGGGTGTTGGCGCGTCCGAGGGAGGAGGTGTCGGTGGAGAGCTCGGGGTGGAAACCGGTGGCGCGTGTCTGGTGTAGACGTGGCGAAACCGGCGATCACACGGCGAAGGAAGAGGGCCGGTGGTCGCCGGAGTAGGGGGTGCCCGGCGCGACGCATGGACCTCCAGTGTCATGCGTGGCGGGGCCGATGGCGCAGTGTCGTCGACGGGGACGAGCGCGGCATTGTCCAAGGCCGCGCGTGGCATGGGCGCGGGGACGTCAGCACGCACGCGACCTATGCGCGCGGGGAGACCTGCAGGCAAAGAGGTGGGTGACAGGCCTATAGGCACCAGCACCGGATTAGTGTAGTCATCCAAAAATGCAAAATCAGCCGTGGAGGGGGTGGAAGGAAAAGTGGCAAAGGGAAACGAGGTTTCATCGAAGACGACATGGCGGGAGAGGTAGACCCGATTGGAGGCCATGTCAAGACAACGATATCCCTTATGATGGGTGGAGTATCCGAGGAAAGTACACAAGGCGGAACGAGGAGCGAGTTTGTGAGAGGCTGTGGCAGTAAGGTTTGGGTAGCATGTGCACCCAAAGACGCGAATATGCGCATAAGATGGTGAAGAACCAAAAAGAGCACGATGTGGAGTGGAGAATTGCAGCGTCTTGGTGGGGAGGATGTTGAGGAGGTAAGTGGCAGTGGCCAAGGCCTCAACCCAATAGGATGGTGGCATGGACGCCTGAAACAAGAGTGAGCGAATGACATTGTTGATAGAACGGATGATACGCTCAGCTTTACCATTCTGTTGGGAGGTGTAGGGACAGGACATGCGAAGATGGGCGCCATGAGTGAGGAAGAACGTGCGGGCGCTGGAGTTGTCAAATTCGCGGCCGTTGTCGCACTGAACTGCCTTAATATTGGCGCCGAACTGAGTGGAAACAAAGGAGAAAAAGTTAGCAAGCGTCGGGAACGTGTCAGACTTGAGGCGAAGCGGGAATGTCCAAAGATGATGCGAACAGTCATCGAGAATAAGCAAATAATACTTGTAACCAGAAACACTTTCTACAGGAGAGGTCCAAAGGTCACAATGTATGAGATTAAAATTGTGCGAAGCACGGGATGAAGACATAGGAAACGGAAGACGAACATGACGACCCAGTTGGCAAGCATGACAGATAGAGGGACCTATGACTTTATTACATGAAGGAAGAACTGCATAGCCTGCTAACTTAGACAAAACGTCATGACCGGGGTGACCAAGCCGGCGATGCCAAAGAGGGGAGTAGGACTCGGCGAGGAAGGACTTGGCGACGGGTAGATGCAGGGGGTAGAGTGGCCCTGAGCTATCGCACCTGATGATCACGCTCCGAGACCGAAGATCCTTCACAGAACAGCCAGTGGGGTCAAACTCAATAGAGCAGTTATTGTCAGAAGTAAACTGACGAACAGAAATGAGGTTCTTAATAAGTGTAGGGGAGACAAGAACGTTGTTGAGGCGAAGAGAGCCATGAAGGTCGGCTGTCCCGGTAGACGTGACGGGAAGGAGAGAGCCGTTACCAACGACAATGGAGGAAGGAACGGGGTACTGAGAGGAGGAGGAATGAGAGAGGATACCAGGGTCGGAGGCCATGTGGGATGTGGCCCCGGAGTCGAAGTACCACTCAGGCTGATGAGGAGGGTTGAGAGTCATGGTGGAGAAGGCGCTGCCGAGGGTTTTCTGGTCCCATGTGGGCAATCCACCGGAAGCTGCAGGATGGCCTGGAGCCGGCGCAGGAGAGGAGCTGTGGAAAGCAGTCGGTCCCGCAGGCGGTCCGTGAAAACCCGCTGGAGACTGAAGCTGGCCGTGGAGCGCCGCCGGCTGGCCGAGAAGACCCGCGACCTGGCTGTGGGAGTCAGGGAGAAACCACGGGTGCTGGGCCTGCGCGGTAGCCAGCAGGGCGTGAGGCTGCAGCGGCGCCTGAGACGGAGGCGAGGACCCTGCGAAGCGACCTGGCGGCAGCTGAGCGAGAGGTGGCCGGGGACCGGGCCACATCTGGATGGTGCCGGTCCACGGGTTGTAGAAGCTGGGCCAGCCGCCGCCTGCGCCGGAACCCTGGGAGGAGGTGGAGGTCTGGCTGCTACCTCGGCTGGAGCGTTTGCCGCGCCGCCCGCGGTAGTGGGAGGTGCCACCGCCACCTCCGCCCTCGACTCTGTGTCCACCGTTGGAGCCACCGCCGAAGCCACTGGGGGTCGGGGAAGCTGGGGTGCGGTTGGTGGGTGGCGCAGGGTGTTGGCTGCCGGACGTGAGCAAGGCGGTGGCGGGGGAGGACCGGCGGTTAGCCATGTTGAGTTCCTCCAGGAGCAGGTCCGCGCGCGCCTCAAGAAAGGAAGGGAACGGCCGGCTCCATTGAAGGTGAAGGCCAATGGCGGAGAACTTTTCATTGAGGCCACGGATGATGTTGAGGACGAGGGTGCGGTCGGCGACGACCTCCCCGAGATCAGCAAGGGCATCAGCCATGGTCTTGAAGCGCCGGCAGTAGTCAGCGATGGAAAGATCCCCTTGAACGAAGTTCCGGAATCCCGCGTCGAGGTAGAGGGCGCGAGATTCCCTGTTGCCGAGAAACTGAGTTTCGACGGCAAGCCAGGTGATGCGGGCGGTGGCACGGCATTCCAGCACAATCTCGACGAGGTCGGAGGAGAGAGTGCCGAGGAGCCAGGATTTGACGACGCAGTCCATCCGGAGCCAGTCGGGAAGAGCAGGGTGGTGGTCGTCGGCGAGCACGTGGTCTTCGAGGGTGAACTTCCCGAGGGCGAGGAGGAAGAGCTCGCGCCACCGGGAGTAGTTGCCGGAGTTGAGATCAAGAACCAGGGGAACCAAGGAGCGGATGTTTTGAACACCGACTGCCTGGGCATGAATGTTGGCGATGGCGGCTGCTTCATGGAGAAGAAGAGCATCGTGGAGAGGACGGGGGGTTTCGTCCACGAGCTCACCGTCGGCGATGTCTCCAGTGGTGGCGGCGCGCTCGCGAGCGGCGCGCGCTAGGGCAGCGCGCTCGCGTTCTGCGGCCAACTCGACATCGGCGACGTCTCCAGCGGCGGCTGCGTGCTCACGGGCGGCGCGCGGAGAGCAGCATGCTCGCTTTTGGCGGCCGCAGCGCGTGCGTGAGCGGCGGCGGTAGCCTCGCGCTCAGCCGCCTCAGCGCGCGCGAGTGCAACGGCGCGGGATTGAGCGGCGGCGGCGAGGCGCGCGTCGGAGACGGCCGGGACGCCATGCACGGCTACCTCTGTCCTGGCGGCGACTTCCTCTGCTCTGGCGACGGCTTCTGCAGAGAGATAGTCGCCGGCAGGGAAGGAGGGAGCTGGCGGCGGTGGGAGATCGCTCATGGCGCCGGAAGCAGGGGAGAAACAGAGGAGAGCAGAGGATCTAGGGTTGCCAGCGGAAAAAGAGGAAAGCAAAAGGCAAAGTGCTCTGATACCATGTGGGAAGTTGGAAAAGTGTAAGAAGTGGTTGAACTGAATGTTGATTGATTCAGGAGCAAGCAATACAAGGCATATATATAGGCAAGGATGTCTAGGGTTTGGCTAATAGAAGTATGGGCCACCCTGAGGGATCCTTGACCATATTAGCTAATCAACCGCATTAAGAGCATATGGGCCTAAAGCCAAGAGCCCAATGACTGACAGTCTAACACCTACATTATCCAATCTTTTTGGGAAAAGTGTGTGGATTGACAGGATACAGGCATTGGCTGATGCACTTACATATGAGGTAATGCAATTTTGCTCGTGCACTGGATAGTATTCTGTCGCAAAAAATAATTAACTAGCTTCTCCATTCTTTATGATGGGTGTTATATCATGCACATGTCAAACACACAATGCAGCCCTGAGTCGCTTACACTTCCTTGACATGTCACATGCATCGGAGACGCGTTTGGGGCTTTGGGCATTTGCCATGTCCAAGCCATGTCAGAGAAGTATCAGTCTATTCTTTACTTAAATGCCAACTTTTTCCACACAACACCATTGCTCTGATATTTTATTGTTAACAGAAGTAAGGTTGCCCTTTCAGACCAAGTGTGTATGATATGTAACCTAACCTTTTTGACCAAGTCTAATCATTCATTTGGTATAAAACCTAATTGTCATTCCATATAGGAATCGTATATATATGATGACAATCTAAGTTGGAAAAAAAATGAATTTTTATCATTTGACCATGTAGAGCCATTTTGCTGTTTCAGCATCAGTATTTCTGAAAATAGACGTTACTGGATTTTACTACCCAACATCACCAGTATAAACATTCCCATTGAGACCCTGTTTGAAATGAGGGGTTCTCAAAAAACATTCTGGAGGAATTGCATTTTCTTATTACCCGTTTGGAATGCAGGATTTTCAGAAGAAACAGTTCAATTTCCGTATGGATATGGAAAACTTCCTACGTTCCAAATGGGGCCTTAAAGTCCCATACAATTGTTGCACTTAGCAACTATTCAAAGGATGTCTGTTTTATAAAGTATTTTTCTCAGCCCCATTACTGCTCTCTCGCTCTATGCAGATTAATTTGCAAGACTACTGAATACCCCCCCTTGTCCAAATTTTAGTACTTGCACACTAAACAAGTAATTGGTTGATTAGTGTTTCAGTTTACGACATCATTTGCTCCTATTACTTGTATATATATCTCTCTCTAGTACTACGAGCAGTAAGCATTTAATACGGGCAAAACTTTTTACCTAGATGATAAGCGTTTGCAAACCAAAACTAACTTGACAAAATGGCGTTTATCTTGAATTGGAGCGAGAAGAATAAAATTTAATTTCTAAACTATTAGGGCCTAATTTTGGCTTTAGCACAGGGCCTCCCGAATACTCGGTACAACCATGGTTACAGCTATGCCTGATTGTATTGTACTGGGGTCGTGTCAGTGTTCCTCTTTTTGTTGGGATGTTGTGTTGATGTTTGTGAAACATAGATAATGAATTTAATTATTCTCAATGTTTGAATAGTATTAGCTCTTCAGGCTAGTTTTTTTTTTCTTTTTTTGGGTATGAACTAGTCCTTTTTTCTTTCCTGAACTGGAACAGTTCTAATTCTGTTGCATTGGAGTAATAAGAGATGAATAAAGCTTCTCGTTGTTTGTGAAAACCGTAACTGGCCCTAAAACGGGAACCAGGTAAGTTCCGGTTTTTGCCCAGTTTCCGGACAATAAACTGGTCCGGTTTGTGAATTGTAAATTTCCAAATTCTGATGGAAGGAGTAATCAAACAAGGTTTTTTTCAGTGTTAAGCGGTTTATTGTACCCTGATTGCAATGCCAATTTTATTTCAAGTTTTACTGCATGGTTAAGTAATTTACCTCATTCATCTATGTATCTGCTAGCATGGGTCAAAGGTGTTCAGCCGAACACCCAAATTTTTTTACAAAATACCAGGTATATAATAGTTATATTAGATGTATATACTATTAGTTGTATTAAAACTATATTTTATACCTGCAAATAAATTCAGCCCGCACTTCTCGTTTCTTGCGTACAACTCATGTAATATACTTGACCTATTTTTCTTTCCACCTCAGCCCTCTTCACGTCCAAAGAGATAAAGATATAAACAAAATCATAACATTTGTTCTATTTCTCTTCTTATGGCTGTCTGTGTGAGAGGCGGCTTCAGCCTTCGAGTGGAAAGCGGGCGGAAGTGCAGGCTAGAGGCGAGTGACAACCGGCAGACATGGACGTGGTGCCATGATGTGATGACAATCATGCGTGAGGCGGCATGCAGTGCAAGGTGAGCGTGTGGTAGCGCGGGCGAGCAAAGAGGTGTCACGGGCAACCGGGCAGTGGCACAACGAACACGGAGGTTGGGAGCGGGTGACAGGAAGGGAGCAGTGAGGTAGCCGGGACGGGAGGGAGCGTGGCATTGGGAAGTGAGTAGCACCTCTAACTTATTGTCATCGTCCTCTCTTTCAGATCTAGGTGCGCTCCACCCCACTTCACTTATTTTTTTCTTGGTCTGTTTTGCTTCATGGAAGAAACATACAATTTTCTCTTAGATAGACAGTTCTTGCTGATGGGGAAATAGCCAAAAAAAAGGCAAGATCAACCAGATATACAACTCTCATTTATCTCTATAATTTGTTGTTTAATTCATATAATTATACTCGCCTTATGTCGCCTATTTTCTCATAAGAAATCATTAATTTATGCAATTTATGTATTTTTATTATATCTACATACACGTATCATTGTATCGGTGTTTGGAGAGGGACGGTGCACTGTGGTATCGACGTATTTGAGTAACTTAGCTCCGAAATCCGAACACCCATTCTAAAAATCCTGGGTCCGCCACTGATTACTTGTATATATCTCTCTCTCTAGTACTACGAGCAGTAAGCATTTAATACGGGCAAAACTTTTTACCTAGATGATAAGCGTTTGCAAACCAAAACTAACTTGACAAAATGGCGTTTATCTTGAATTGGAGCGAGAAGAATAAAATTTAATTTCTAAACTATTAGGGCCTAATTTTGGCTTTAGCACAGGGCCTCCCGAATACTCGGTACAACCATGGTTACAGCTATGCCTGATTGTATTGTACTGGGGTCGTGTCAGTGTTCCTCTTTTTGTTGGGATGTTGTGTTGATGTTTGTGAAACATAGATAATGAATTTAATTATTCTCAATGTTTGAATAGTATTAGCTCTTCAGGCTAGTTTTTTTTTCTTTTTTTTGGGTATGAACTAGTCCTTTTTTCTTTCCTGAACTGGAACAGTTCTAATTCTGTTGCATTGGAGTAATAAGAGATGAATAAAGCTTCTCGTTGTTTGTGAAAACCGTAACTGGCCCTAAAACGGGAACCAGGTAAGTTCCGGTTTTTGCCCAGTTTCCGGACAATAAACTGGTCCGGTTTGTGAATTGTAAATTTCCAAATTCTGATGGAAGGAGTAATCAAACAAGGTTTTTTTCAGTGTTAAGCGGTTTATTGTACCCTGATTGCAATGCCAATTTTATTTCAAGTTTTACTGCATGGTTAAGTAATTTACCTCATTCATCTATGTATCTGATCTGGCAGCGCAATTGTGAAGCACTGATGCTTCTTCAGAGGAAAGGTTTGCAGAAAAGGAACACTTCCATTGGGGTGGTAGCCACTTTGTTTGGGAACAAGGAAGACATGATGATGCTGGAGCAGAATAATCTGACTGATTGGGGTGAATCAATGATACATGATGATGGGTTATTGGGGAGGTACGAGTATGACTTTGATGCCTCTCAGTCAAAGGCTATTGCACTAGGCTTGAGTAAGAAAAGGCCTGTCCTAAATATCCGAGAGCCACCTGGTACGGGCAAGACTGGTTTACTTAGCTATCTCATTGCTTGTTCTGTCCAACAGGGTGAACGTGTTCTTGTAACAGCCCCAAGCAATGCAGCGGTTGATAACATGGTGGAGAAGTTGTCAGGTACAGGAATGAACATTGTACGAGTTGGAAATCCTGCTAGGATATCTTCATCTGTTGCGTCAAGATCCTTGGGAGTGATTGTGGAAAGGAAGCTTGAGAAGTTCACAGAAGAGTTTGAGAGGAAAAAATCTGACTTGAGAAAGGACTTAAGGCATTGTGTACAGGACGACTCGTTAGCTGCGGGTATACGTGAACTGTTAAAGCAACTTGGAAAGAACTTCAAAAAGAAGGAAAATGACACAATCAGGGATGTCCTTTCAAATGCTGAAGTTGTCCTATCAATTAATATAGGGGCAGCTGACCCACTTATCAGGAGAATTGGTTGCTTTGACTATAGATGAAGGTGGACAAGCAATTGAACCCTTATGCTGGATCCCTATATTACGGGGAAAACGATGCATTCTTGCTGGTGGTCACCGCCAGCTTGCACCTGTACTATTATCGAGAGAGGCTGTTGTAATACCCCAAAAGTGCAAAAGAGAAGAAATACGAGAAATAAACTAATCCAAGAGAGAATAAAGGAAATAAAATAGAGTTTTGTCGTTACACCTATTGGCTTTAGAATGCCGAATAGAAGTAGCGCTCATAGAAGTTCCCAGACCGTCCGGGGCCGGTCGGCATTGTCTCGTGTTTGGGTTCTCATCATTTAGCAGGAAATTCCATTCTTACTTTTTACCGACTTGTCGCAATAGAAAAGCCATCAAACAGTACAAGCCTAATCGTTGGATCAAAAAGTCCTAAAAGCCCACATTGACTTCAGAGTCAGATAGAGAGAAGGGGAAGGGCAGTTTTGGTAATGCACAAAGTTAGGAGCTATCTAACTTTGCCATTAAGCTAGCACAGTACAGGTAAAGCTCACCCCAGCCCCATTTCATTTCCCAACAGAGGGCCAGTGCATAGCTCAGCCAAGGGCAAAGCAAAACTCAGCACTAGCCAGTACTTTCACAAGCCCCAGTCCCATTTCACCTCAACCAAGAGCAAGCCAACAAAAGCTAAGAACCATATTGCCACTCCATCATCTAGCCCAGATAAGGAGTGAAGCCATGCAAGCCTACCACCACTCCCATAGCCACGCAGAGAGAAGGTAAGGAAGAGGAAGCCTGAGGAGAGGAGCACGAGGTGTAGGGAAAGACGAAGGAGTCAAGACGACGGTCGTCGGCATGGAGCCTTCAACGACCGTCAGGATGCTCTAGGAGGGCTGGACAACAACCCGACCGTAAGCCGACAATAGCCGGCAAGTGAGCAGGTCTTTTCCCACCTCCCTTCCAAGCTCACCCATGTCACGGCTTAGCACAACCCCTGCATAGCACCACCGTAGTGCACTAGCTGTGGCGAGCCCGTAGGAGTCGCCGTGCGCCCTTGGGAGAGAGAGAGAGAGAGAGAGAGCATGCTCCCTGGCGCATGTCTCCCCAACCAGTCCCATCACGGCGCACCCGTAGGCGTTCTCAAGACCAAGTGCACACATAGAGTAGAAAGGAGGTAGTAAGGGAAGAAGTACCAGAGGCGGGTAGTAGGAGGGTTAGCTGGCCGGCTGCAAGCCATGACCGGCGAGCTCAAACCCACGAGGGGGAGCGGTGCCAGAGCTGTGGTCAGTGCTAGGCATCGACGGCTGGTGGCGACGACCATGGGGACAAGCCAACGGCCAGGAGGTTAGGGGATGCCGAGCCATGGCATCGGCAGCTAGGCCAGGGGCGGCCCTGGGGAAAGGTGGCGGCGTCGGCAGATCCGGCGTTAGGGGTGCCACCGGAGGCAAGCCCGAGGGCGGCACAGCCGAAGCCCTCGAAGACGGTGGTCGGGCGGTGCCGGTTGGGTCGCATCGGACAGAGAAGGGCGGCGGAGTCTCCGGAGGAAGGAGCAGCACCGGGCTCCCAGTTGGCAGCGTGTCGTGGCCAGCGAGCCCGAGGGAAGTCCGAGAGGGAAGTGGCCAGATCTGGCCTGGCCGGCCAGATCTAAAGGTGGGAGAGAGTGGGAGAGGGGGAGGGTGGAAAGGTTGTGGGAGGTGGAGGAGTCGTCGGCGGTGAGCTCCGGGCCGGCGATGCTCGAGCTCGGCCATGCGCCATCGCGTCGCCTGGGAGCTGTTGGGCTATTTTACTAAGAAAAATGAGAGAAGGGAGAGAGCTCGGGTGGGAGAAAGAAAAAAAATGAAGGAAAAAAAGAAAGGGAAGAAAATGAAGAGGAAAAAGGAGGAAAGAAAAGAAAAGGGGAGAAAAAGAAAAAAATAGGGGTTTGGCACCTGCACGATGGGTCCTTAACCCTGAGCGTTTTATGCCAAAGTCGGGTTATGCGCATAGAGGCGTCGCTGCTCGCTTAAGTACTGGTTTCGATATGATGTGTTGAGTTGGGTTGACATTTGTACAGGTGGAGGTCCTGGGTCAGAGCCATCCATGCATCGTCCCCGAGGTTAACCAGGCAAGTGCATGGTAGAACAGTGGATTGTGGTGAATGATTGGTATTTTATGTCTTCCGTGCCATGTTCTATAGTGCTTTTGATTACATGTTAATCATACTTTGATGGGTGCTACTTATGATTAAATGTCAACATTGAAAGTATGTTGCATTACGCATTGCACTCATACACATACAATAGGACCTACTTCGGTAGGTACTCCCCGTGTAAAAGAGGACGGGGATTGAGTGGTTCGACGGGTGAACACTCCGCTATACCGATATAAGCTACATATACAGACGCATCACATTGCATGAAGACAGAACATAACATTGATACAGTTACAGGTGCATAGCATTGTATGAAAGTGATAACAGTGAAACAGTTACAGAGATAGTGATGTACAGTTCATAGAAATGGGGAGCGATAATAGTAAACAGTTACAGAGATAATGATGTACAATTCACAGAAATGGAAATTATTAAAGTGGTGTGTTAACGCCACTGTTTTTCGTATGCTTGCTAAGTCTCTGGACTCACCCTTGCTTCATTTATTTTTTAGGTAATCAATGAGGACGTCATGCACAGGCGGGAGTAGCACATGAATAACCTCATGTACTAGTGGCACTTCGCATATCAGCTTTTGGTAGTATGATTTAACTCCACTAGTATGCTAGAATAGTTGCTTAGAATGATATATTGTAAAGTGTTCGCTGCATTATGAATAAAGTAGAGTTTGCTTAAAATGATTAACAGTTAAAAAATGGTATAAGTATGCAACGATGGTAGCACTCTAGGCCCAGAGGGTGGGTGGGGTGTTGCAGTTGGTATCAGAGCGGGTGTCAGGTCCGTGATAAAGAAATTTGACAATTTAGCTTAATTACTCAATTAAAATTTGACTTAGGCCTAATAATAAAATTTGACACACTCTGGAGCACAATAGGATGGGGTTTGGGTCATGCATTGCATTTATGCTTTTGCTAGCTTTGTTGTTGATTTGTACTATTGAGATGGATGTTTGTGTGATGGGATATCTACCATGAACAGAGATGCTGAGAGGTAGTGGACGCGGACTTGGCCAAGGCCGTGGAGGTTGTGACCGAGGCCGTGGCTATGGCCGAGCCCAAGTGGAGCCACCGCTTGAGGTTCAGTAGGAGGCACCTGGCGCAGAGATTGCTTCTGCTAAGCAGTCCGTAGCTAGAGATTCGGCAAGGTCTTTAGCCTTGCTACAGGAGTTCATAGAGGAGGTCCATGCGTTTCGCCGACAAGTGCCGGCAGCTGCTGCTGTGGCCGTACGCGTTGCTACTATTGCCGTTTCGGTTGTACCAGAGGTAAGAATGAGCCTTTGTGAGTGGTTGGCCTTGCGACTAGATACCTTTGATGGTGCGGGTACACTAGTCCAAGCTACGGATTGGTTGCGCTATATGGAAAGGTAATTCGAAGCCCTATAGATGAGCTCTCAGTTGAAAGCTCACTTTGTGGCTTTCCAGTTGAAGGGTCAGGCGGACATCTGGTAGGAAGGGGTTCTTTCAGCTAGGACTCCTGCCTAAGGTCCTGCTACCTGGGAAATCTTTGCCAAGCAGTTCAAGGAAAGTATTACCTAGATTCTTTTGTGCAGAGCATGGAGGTCACCCTGTCGAGGACATGCAGAGGACAGACTGAGTGCTGTGTTGTCGGATGGGGAACAGAGTAGCGCCGAAACGAGAGGAGGCAAGAACTAAGTTGTATGAGGCGGTCAGAGTTTGGGGTAATTTTTCTTCCTTTCCTTCACTCTCTCAGTTTACTTATTTGATCTTACATGGTATATATAGACAAGGGCCACAATTACTGCGCCGACTGCCCACTCCGCTCAGTTGCTTCACTACGCCGCTCAGTCACCTGCCTACGACTGCTACAGTGATTGCTGCCTGCCTATGCCGCTTAGCTCAGCCGCTACCAACTGCTACAGTAACAAACCACTTGCCCATGTCGGGCAGTTCACTGACCAAAGGATGGCCTGTGTCATCCACGACCACCCGTGCGGACGCCTGTTACAGTGATCGTCGCATGACCACGACCACTGCTTCATCCTTGGCTTGTCTCTGTCCACGGAATTGGAGCTTCAACCACGCACACACAGGCTGCGCTACGACCACAGACACATAGGAGCTACGACCACAGTGCCTATGGCCATATCGCTTACGACCATGGTGCCAACGACCATGGCACCTATGACCATAGCCACGGGCTCTACCACGGCCTGCCTTTGAATGCTTCTCCGACCAGTGCTTGTCTTTGACCGCAGCACTACAGCTACGACCGCTATAGACACAAGTGCTATGACCCGGCGCTTACGACTACCACACTATTCGTTACGACCACGCATGACATGGTTGTAATGACTACACACAACCTAGTCGTAACCAACTGCGCACACCATGGTTGTAACCGACCACGCACATCGTGGTCGTAACTGACCACGCACAACACCTGGTCATAACGACCACACACACCAGTCGCTTCCAACCACACACGAACTGCGGTCACTCCAACAACTCGCACTGGCCGTAATGACTACACACAACGTGGTTGTAACTGACCATACACACTGGTCGTAACGACCACACACATCACAACATGGTCGTAACCGACCACACACAACAACTCAAAGCTTCGATCGTGGTGCATCATCTCAGTGCTTTGACCTCGGCTTCTGGGACTGCTTCGACCACGCTTGAGCACCGACCATAGATTGCTGGCCAAACCTTCGACCGTGGCTTCGACCACGGCACCGACTAGGCCTTCGACCAGTCCTTCTCGTGTGTGGCTTCGACCATGGCATCGACGACCACGTACAAATCATCAAGGTTAATTCCAACATTCTCTCCCTTAATCTTGATGGTTTGACTCATCAATACAGATCACCCGCATCTTCTTGCCACACGTAGAAGCTTCTTGTCATATGTTACGGCCTCTCACCAACGTCTTCTCGATATCGTTGTTGTCAGTCTAACACCGAACCTACATTGCAGCAATTTCTCACTGCCATCGACCACATATTGAAACTCCACACAGTAGCTTCGCACTACTGTTGCCATTGTCGGTCTCACACCGACTTCACCCTATAGCGGCATCACACCGCTATCGACCATATGTCAAAATTTCAGACAATAGTTTTGCACTACAGTCGACATTGTCAGTCTCACACTGACTTCACATTGTAGCGGCATCACACCGCTACTGCTCGACCATACACTGAGGCGCGGTCGTCGACTTCACACCGACTTCACATTACAGCGGCATCACACCGCTACTGCTTGACCGCACACCGAGACACGGTCGTCGACTTCACATTGACTTCTGTTGTCAGATTTAAACTGACTTCTATTGTCGGCTTCAGACCGACCCTTGCAGCGATGTTGGCTTCACACCACCGTCGCACTTCTCAAATATTACATAAGGGTTGCCTCATCATTACTCTGTATGTCACAGAGTAATGCCTTCACCTCCTTTCGTTTCTCAAGACACTTATATGTGAAGTGTCCTAACTCTTGCCAGTTATAGCACATTACCTTGGTTTTAATGAACTTTCTTCGACCGCCACCACTGCTATTGCTGCTGGTGGAGCCCTTGCCATTTTGCTTTGACAACTGAGTTTCCCACTCGGCCTTGGAGAGAAGCTGGTGCTCCTCACCCCCCTTGTTGCTTGCTGATGACTTCCTGCTGCCGTTGAAAGATCAAGCTCCATCAAGGCTCCATTTAAGTTGGTTTTGGTGATAATGACAAATACCATTATAAATTTTTTGTGATAATGACAAATGCATTTGAGAGACTAACTTTATTTATTGATTATAATATTGCGTAGTCTCACATGGTTAAAAAGGTGAAATCATTAAGGTATGCATTCAAAACCATATTCTCATATATATTAATGCATTACTTGGATCAAAAATATAGTTTGGAATCTACAAATAGACCAAATTGAATATGTGCATATGTTTTCATTATACGCACTTGTATGTACACATTTAGAGGGAACTTTCTCTATGTTTTAGAATTTCATAAGTATTGATCCATACTTCCTTTAATATGCATGTTTAGGATCTTTATATTGAAATACATTCTTGAGTATATATAGCTTGTGTAGTTTATATATACTCATGTGCAATCAGGTTTTCATTTAACCTCTCCATTATTTGTTAATGGTTGGATGATTAATGAAAACGGATAAGAAAGTTTTGCTTAAAAAGATTATCTTAGAGCATACATTTGTTATGTACATGTTGTATACTAAAAAATCAATCTTTATCTTATTGTTTGTTGAGATTGTCATGAATTACCAAAAAAGGGAATATTGTTGAATCTAGTCCCTCCATTATGTATTAATGGTGAAGCTTGGTAATTAATGACAATTGTTTTATGGACTAACATTTTCTATGAGTTGGATGAACAAGTTAAGTTCCACAAAAGAGGATGACTTGAGATGATTTCATGTGTTGAAGATCATCAAGACTTGATGGAAGATTACTTCATGTGTTGAAGGCCATGAAGAAGAAGATGTATCATGAGTTGATGCATGTACAAGGAGAGACAATCATGTGTTGATCATCAAGTCAAGTGAAGACCATTATGTATTGATGGAGTTGACGAAAATGATGCATCATGAGTTGATGCATATCAAGACAATGACCTAAGGCAAAGGTATGACTAGCTAGGGCTTAGGTTGTGTTCCTAGTCTTTTGCCGGTCTTGGTGTTTGGTTGAAAGACCAGATTGGTAGTATAGGTTGCCATACTATTAAGAGGGGTTACGTCTAGTAGTTTGAGTCTTATCATGTGTTGATAACTCAACCTCACCTCGTACAGTTCATCTTGGCGTGAGGTTTGCATTTGCGAATATGTTTTGCAAATAGTTGAAGCTCATGTGATGAATCCTTGTAACATGTTGCAAATGTGTTTTGTAAGTGCTTCAAGTCCATGTCTCTATTCTTTGTGATATGACGCTCATATTTGCAAATGTGTTTTGCAAATAGTTTAAACTCATATATAACTCTTGTAGCATGGTACTACCAGATGTGAGGCAGTTAGACCGGCTTTGTACATGCGGTCAGACCGGCCTAATCAGTTTCACCCGGGCCAAAAGGGCACTCCGATCGTCGGAGTGGTCAGACTAGAGTATACTTGACGGTCTGACTGGTATGTACACGGCGGTCAAACCGGCATACTGGTAGTGGTCTGACCGGTTTGCAAAACTACTGTTCCTTCTTGCGGTTCATTTTTTCTAGAGAGTGACTTTGCTGATTTATTGTAAAAGCAGTTTGATCGGTGCATTTGCGGTCTGACCGGACATGGTAGTTAGACCGGTCCCTATGTGGGCGGTCTGACTGGTTTTTCAGTGTAACGGCTAGTTTTGTAGCCGTTGGGAGGCCAGAAGTACCGGCCATATGTTGGCAATAGTTTTTATACACTTCCCTAAAAAACTAGTCGTTGGAGTGAGATAAAAACCTTGACATAGCCTTAAGGTGTTGGAGCACTTAGGTGAACTTGTTTGATCTAGGCGCTATTTGTGCTAAACCAAATTGATTTAAGCTTTTGCATTATATACATGGATTAGACAAATAGAATAGGTCTTTAAATTTACATTAATAATTAGAAGAGATTTTTAAGACCGCCTATTCACCCCCCTCTAGTCGGCCTCTTCGATCTTACAAGTGGTATCAGAGCTTGGTGTCTCATCTATTAGACTTAACCGCCTAGAGAGTATAAAGGATGGTGACTAGTGGGATTGTGCACCTAGATGATACACCTCTATTTGATGGAAAAAATTATGATAATAGGAAAATCTGCATGATATGCTATTTTAAGGTCATGAGCCCGAAAATATGGCGGATTGTAGATGTGGGCTTTTCTCCTCCTAAGGACCCTCTTGCTCCAACAATTGAGGATGAGAAATGCTCACATATCAACGCTCAAGCTACTAATGCTCTATTTAGTGCTTTGAGTGTAGAGGTGTTCAACACAATATGCAATCTTGAAAGCGCTCATGATATGTGGATGAAAATTCAAGATAAATATGAAATATTCACATCAATCGATGAATATTGAATACACGAGTGGATGTCGGGAGATGAATGCTCAACTTCTAGCTCCAACGATGAAGAATCCACTATCCCTTCTACATTAACTCAATGCTTCATAGTAAAAGGTAACAAGAAGGTAAATAATGATGATGACAATGATGCACCTTCTTATGATAAGTTGATGGATATGTTAGAAGAACTTAATAAATTTCTTGGAAAGGAAAAGGCTAAATATAAGATTTTGAAGAATGAGCATGTCTCTCTCCAAAACGATTATAATAAACTAAAAGGAGAACATGAAATCCTCCTTCTCAAGGAATATTTTAAGCCTAATGTGGATATAGGCATTGCTTGTAATTTATTAGATGATTTACCATGTATAGACTCTACTCCTTGCATTTCATCTAAGGTTAATGTATCCACATCTTGTGGTAATTTAATTGATATGCTTTATTGCTCAAAAATAGATGCTTCTACTTCCTCTATGCATCGTAGTACTAATATTGTAGAGGAGAACAATAAGCTTAAGGCCCAAGTCATAAGATTGAGAAATGACTTAGAGAAAAGTTACAAAGGGAAGGTCTCTCTTGACAAAATATTAGGAAGTCAAAGAAAGTCAAATGACAAGAGAGGTATTGACTTCAACTCCAAGAAGGAGAATAGCAAGATAAGGCACAATGCAATACACATGAAGAAGTATGTCAAGTGCCATGGTTGCAATGAGACAGATCACCTTGCCTCGGAGTGTCCCAACAAGGTGGAAAACAAGAAAAATCCATCAATGAAGAGGCAAACCGGCAATGAGCAAGGCAAAAAGATAAGAGTTAGCAATTAACAAACTTGCTACAATTGCCGGGAAAAGGGACATGTAGGTAAGGATTATTCCAAAGGTACCATTCCTAAGCCATCTCTATATAATGGACATTATTTGATGTTAGATCACAAATTTAAATGTTAGGGCCATTTGGGTGCCCAAATCTATTGTGACTAACATTAGTGGACCCAACCAAGTTTTGGGTACCAAAATGCACTTAAAGGCTTAATAGGTACTTGGAGAGGCATTGGAGGCTTGGGTTATTGAGAGACCATGTGGTTGTGACCCCATGTTGGTGATGAGTAATTGACGAGTATTTTGGAAAGATTGAGTTCGGTTTGTTTGTTTCGTGCCATGGTGGCATTTGGCTCAATCGAGTTCGTATAGCTCATCTTGGCGTGAGGTTTGCATTTGCGAATGTGTTTTGCAAATAGTTGAAGCTCATGTGTTGAATCCTTGTAACATAGGACTATGCATTGCAAATGTGTTTTGTAAGTGCTTCAAGTCAATGTCTCCATTCTTTGTGATATGAGGCTCATATTTGCAAATATATTTTGCAAATAGTTTAAGCTCATATATAATCCTTGTAGCATGTGATTTAGGTTTGCGAATGTGTTTTGCAAATGTGAGGAGTCCATGTACCTATTCTTTGTGTCATGATTTCGAAAGTGTGCAAATGTGTTTTGCACCTTGTTGGGAATTATGTTTGATCCTTGTGTGCATGATACTATAGTTTGCAAATGTGTTTTGCAAAATCTGTTGAGATATCTGCACCTGTCAAGAAAATTGGAACTACCGACTCTGTGTGAGCGGTACTACCAGGCATCGGAAGTACCGGCATGTGTTGCGCTGTACTACCGGTTGTGAGGTGGTCAGACCAGCTTTGTACATGAGGTTAGATTGGCCTAATTAGTTTCACCTGGGCCAAAAGGGCAGTCTGACCACGGAGTGGTACGTTTTTTTCCAGAGAGTGACTTTGCTGATTTTTTCTAAAAACGGTCTGACCGGTGCATTTGCGGTCTGACCGGACCTGGCGGTTAGACCGGTGCCTGTGTGGGTGGTCTGACTGGTTTTTCAGTGTAATGGCTAGTTTTGTAGCTGTTGGAAGGGGGAAGTAACGGCCATATGTTAGTAGTAGTTTTAGCCCTCGGGCTGATTCCTATCTTTATCTCACTCAAACGGCTAGTATTTTGAGGGAAGTGTATAAATACCTCCTCAAGGGTTGTTGAGACAAGGTTGCTGGTGCTATTCCTCCATTCCTTGAGCTAGTGTGAGGCTCTCCACTCAATAGTGCATGTGTTGTACTTTGTGAGCAAGGAGAAGGGATCTAGATTGCATGTGTTGCATATAGAGGTGGACTTAGTGTCCATTTGAGCTTGTGCATTCATTGCACGTGGTGAGAGTCAAGCAAAGGGCCTGACTTATTATTCTTGGAGCGTGCTGATTCCTAGACGGCTGGAGGCGTCGTGCGCGGTGATCTTCTCAAAGAAGGTTATGAGAAGACTCGGCAAAGTTGTGAAGGTTGGAGCTCACCTACCCGGAGCGGGAAAGAACTACCACTAGTGGATTGAAGTCTTTCAGCTTAATTCGTGGAGCTGGTCCAATTCATTTGGGCTAACCTCAATGTGGACTAGGGAGACCGGCAAGTCTCTGAACACCACGATAAAAAGAGACTGTGTCAATTGTGGTTTGTTTCCTTGTGCTCAATTTATATTCAAGCAATTTACATACACAGAATTAAATTGATTTATTTTCATCCTAGAATTGCAAACCTTGACATCGCCTTAAGGTGTTGGTGCACTTAGGTGAACTTGTTTGATCTAGGCGCTATTTGTGCTAAATCAAATTGATTTAAGCTTTCACATTATATACTTGGATTAGACAAATAGAATAGGTCTTTAAATTGATATTAATAATTAGAAGAGATTTTTAAGACCGTCTATTCACTCCTCTAGTCAGCCTCCTCGATCTTACAGCCGCCTTTCTGCTGCTTCGACCACTCGGTGTGAGTGAGGAGGAGCTGTCGATTGGTGTTGGTGTTGACGGCATGATGACGAATCCTCTCCTCATATGCCTATGGCCTCCTCAAAGGGCATTGTCTCCAAATCGGAGTACTGCTCGATTGAGGCGACCATCAGGAGGAATTCGTCAGGTGCTGAGTTGAGTAGCTTCTTCATGAGCGCTGGGTCCTCGAGGATTGTGCCAAGCGCACTGTACTTGCTCGCCATCCCGCTCAGCTTCCCAGCGAAGTCGTCGATGGACTCTCCTTGCATGCAGAGCACCGCAAACTCATTTTGCAGAGTTTGTAGCCGCGCCTTTTGCACCCGGTTAGCCCCGAGGTATCTGGTCTTTAGAGATTCCCACACCTCCTTGGCTGTTTTCTTCTTCCTCGCCTGTAGAAGGATGTCTTCGGGTATGGCTTGAAAGATGAAGGCCCGCGCCGACTTGTTCTTCTTCACCTCCACGACCACTTTGGTTGGTGGAATGATGGCCTCCCAGATCTTCTAGGCATCCATCAGCGCCTCTATCTTGATTGCCCTTGTGGTGTAGTTGGAGGTAGTTAGCATCGGGTAGTGGAAGGGCACGCTGCCGCTCTCCTTCGCCGTCTGCTGCACGCTAGTCGCCATCATCTCAAGTCGTATGTGTTTGGGCATACACAGTGCTCTGACACCAGGTGTTGGGTAATCACCCAAGGATCAACATGCCCAAACGCCCAAAATGACCATTTCGCAGTTCCCTACAACTACGATGAAAAACAGAGGATAGACCAAGTGCACTGTTGTCAGACGGGGAACAGAGCAGAGCCGAAACAGGAGGCTCGTATGAGGCGGAGAGAGTTCAGGGCAATTTTTTCTTTCTTTTCTTCACTCTCTCAGTTTACTTATTTGATCTTACATGGTATATATAGACACGGGCCTCAACTACTGCGCCGACTACCCACTCTACTCAGCCACTTGACCGCGCCGCTTAGTCGCCTACTTACGACTACTACAGTGATCGCTGCCTGCCCATGCTGCTTAGCTCAACTGCTGCTGATTGCTACAGTGACAAGCCGCCTGCTCACATCGGGCAGTTCACCGACCAAAGTATGGCCTGTGTCATCCATGACCACTTGTGCTGATGCCTTCTATAGTGATCACTGCACGACCACGACGACTACTTCATCCTTGGCTTGTCTCCATCCACGGCACTAGAGCTTCAACCACGCACACACAGGCTGCACTATGACCACAGACACGTAGGAGCTACGACCATGGCGCCTATGGCCATGTCGCTTACGACCATGGTGCCTACGACCATGACGCCTACAACCACAGCCATGGGCTCGACCACGGCCTGCCTTTGAACACTTCTTTGATCAGCGCTTGTCTTCGACCGCGACACTGCAGCTACGACCACTATAGACACAGGCGCCATGACCCCGGCGCTTACGACTATCACTCTGGTCATTATGACCACACACGACATGGTCGTAATGACTACGCACAACCTGGTCGTAACCAACCATGCACACTGTGATCATAACCGACCATGCACACTGTGGTCGCAACCGACTACGCACACCACCTGGTCATAACGACCACACACACCAGTCACTTCCGACCACACAGGAACTACGATCACTCCGACCACTCGCATCGGCCGTAACGACTACACACAATGTGATTGTAACTGACCATATACACTAGTCGTAACGACCACTCACAACGTGGTCGTAACCGACCATGCATATCACAACGTGGTTGTAACTGACCACGCACAACAACTCGAAGTTTCGACCACAGTGCATCATCTCGATGCTTCGACCTCGGCTTCTAGGACTGCTTCGACCATGCCTGAGCACCGACCGTGGACTGCTGGCTAGACCTTCGACCGTGGCTTTGACCACGGCACCAACCAGGCCTTCGGCCATGCTTTCTCATGTGTGGCTTCGACCATGGCATCGACGACCACGTACAAATCATCAAGGTTAATTCCAACATCCGTGGCATCCTAGTTGCCATTGAAAATGCCGCTGAGAGGGATAGAATGTCGTTCATTCTCCGGTTTTTAGAGGATAAAAATCCCTACTGTAACTGCCTCTACATTGATATCTCAAAAGTTCTGTACAAATTGCCCTTTCCATTAAACACGGCCCAACAAAAGAAGGAAACTTACAAATTTGCTACTGTGGACAACTTGTTTGGCGGGTGGCTTTGCCATGAGAGGATAGCTGTACCACTGCCTTCAACTTGAGACACGTGGTGTACCGACCATCGAAGCACTACCTGTGGCTTGGGCCCAGTGGTGGTGCCAGCAGTTAGAGATAGGGCAGCCGCACAAGCTATGTAGTAAAATTTATTTTATGCAGGGCAAATAGCAGGTATATGAATGAAAATTTATGCATCACAAAGGATATAATGGTAAAATTTAGATCTAAGAGGAGCCATAGTCCCTACCAGTCCCCTTCGCCACTACTTGGGCTTTCGTAAGAGAGGTTGAATCTGGTGAGTATGGTAGTTGGCTTTGCAGTCCATCACAAGGTGGATAAGCTATTCCGGCCTTATTCGGCTAAGTGGGGTGATTTTTGTGAGGCCACATTGTAGGTTAGGAAACGAGACACGTTAGAGTGGGTGGACGCCGCTCGTGTTATGGGCCGATGTCCACTAGTAAGTAGATGGGGATTTATAAATGTTTTGATACAAAGGTAAATGCTCTACTCCTGTCAGCATGCCCTCTGAGCGGGGAGAGGGTACCTCCTTGTTTGGATGAACTAACACCACATCAGTTTGTATGTGACTTGTATTCAATGAGGGTTCACGTTACGAGTGGGAGTTACAATGAGCTTTTATAGGCGCTAGGCTTGATACATAAATATTATCCTACCCATATGCGGGGTGATGAGCTTGGGTATATCCATCATTCCTAGGATAGGGTAATGCATCCCACGTCACTGTGTCCTTGAAGTAGGCCTTTGGTTTTTGGGTCCTAGGAGAGGCCCTGAGGCCTAGGCTCTCCCTCAGGGGCCGACCTTGTGGGGATCATGGGGACCTCATGGCCCCAACTTGCCTATTAGAGCTAACTAGTGGGGTGGCAAGAAAATAGATAGCAATGATAGAGTAGAAGTTCTCTCTCTCTCTCTCTCTCTCACACACACACACTCATTCTTGTGGTGAACTTGCAAGGCACTGGTTCTTATTTCTCAGTCTTACATTGAGAGACCATGTGGAGGTCATCCCATGTGTGTGATGAGTAATTGACATCGGTTTAGGAAAGTCGAGTTTGATTTGGTTGGTTCGGTCCTTGACGTTGCGTGGTGCAATCGGGCTCGGTCGGACTTAGTCAAACCTGGTCAAAACGGTTAGGATGCATATTATGTCGACTTGTCAGGTTTGGGCTATTTCATTAATGCATTTATGCTTACATGTATCGAGCGGTGCTATTTGATGTCTTTCTTGTCTGTGATGGCTGCAGGACGTCGAGGCGGAGTCGTGGCGAGACATGGGGTGACCGGACTAGACACGGGCGGTGTCGAGGTCAGAACGGTCGAGATGTGTCGAAGACGGCGGAGACTCGAGGTGGTTGCGAGGCTTGGACGACAAGACACGAGGAAGCTTCCCGGAAGGTGCACAAGGGGCGTTTCGGTAAAAGCGCAAGGCTGCACAGGTGGAAGCGGTTCCGTTCAGAGTTAGCAGGCGTAACGGGTTGGAGACCCGTTAGCCAAGGGCTATAAATAGGAGGGAGTGGCTGCATGCCCCCTCATGCATTCCTAGGGTTTTAGAGGTTGGTAGGGCTTGCTTTAGTCAAAATGAGCTTTGGAGAGTTTGTTTTGGCTTTAGGCTTTAGTTGGTGAGGCTTTAATAGTGGAAAGTTGTTGGAGAGGGCAGAGGCTTTGTCTCCATCGTAGCATCTCCTCCCTGTGTGTGTTCTTTCAAGAACCATGTAGAGTGTGGGTTTTCTTGATCTTGGAGAGGGAGAGGATGAGTTGAGAGTCTTGTAATCATTCCTCTTGTTCTAATGTCCATGCGTATCGGGACTCCTCTGTAATCCTCTTTTGATTTGAAATGGAAATCTAAAGTTTATCTCTAATGCCTCCTGTTTTTCCTTCGATGCTTCTCTGGCTTGATTCTTGACTTTTTGTGTTTTGGCTCGATTCTTGCTGGGGAGTGGCAAAATGGGTTGCTCCATGATGGAATTGCATTTCTAGACCCTTTGGTCATCTAGTTCCAAGAGCAATTTGATCAATTTTGCAGGAATCATGTTTTTGGTTCTTCCCTGTTCTTGAGCCCTCTCTGTGCCTTTCTAGGGTTTTGGTGTATTTCCAGTTTCCCTCTTTGAGATGGCTTGAAATTTGGTACCTAGAGTCCAGAGGCTATCTATTAGCTATTCCCAAAGTTTCATGGCCAAGGGATCAAAGAGGAGATGGCAATTTGAAGTTTTCAGTTGTGGCTCTCTCTAGTGCTCCACTTCTAGGGTTTTGGTGGTTCTCGAGTTTCTCTTCATGAGATGGCCTGACTTTTGGTCTGAGAAGTCCTTTTGCTATTGCTAACTTATCTGCAAAAGCTCATGATCAAAGGCTTAATGATTGAGGAGAAATTTGATTTTTGAGGTTCCCTCTGTACTTTTTCAAGTCCTTAGCAAATCTCCGAATTTCTTGCTCTCTTAATGAAATCCTTTGTTCCAAAAGTCCTTGATGTTATTTAGAATAGGTGTGTGCTCTTTTGGCTAAGGGAAATCAGCTGCATATTTCCTATTTGGCCAAAAATCAGAATTTTCAGTTTTTACTGCGCAGAAGTGTCGGGCTGCTGGTCTGTCTGAATTTTTCAGCTCTAAGCGGTCAGACCGGATGGACATGGGCGGTCTGACCAGCCATGAAGCGGCGGTCAGACCGGTGGCGTTGGACCGGTCAGACCGACCCATATAGAGCGGTCTGACCAACCATTGGGGAGAGGTCTGACCGGCCAATTTGTGAGCTGCTGTGATTCTCTTGTTCCTTTTTGGTTCTTCTCTGTTATTGCTTTCTTCAATTGGATTTGCAGCTTGAGTTTCAAGAGTCCGCCTTTTCATCCACTTCATAGCTTATCATAGCTATTGGAGAGGAGTGTTTTCGTGAGTATTTTTGAGGGGTTGATTTTTAAAGTCGACATTCAGCCCCCTCTGTCGCCATTTCGGTCCAACATACATGCACATACTATTATATATGCACATACAGATAGCAGTTCTTTCTAGCTTACAAGGTACTACTTTAACTCATACGTACACATTACTCTGAGCTATCTAGCTTATAAGTTTTACATGCCATATTTATAGGTTAATGAACCGACTTGCTTTTGTTGCTTAGATTAGCCAGAAACTTCATGCTTATGTTGGTAGAAAATATCCTCATGTGGGCTGCGACAGCATTGATCAAGAAAATCATCTAGAGTAGTGTCAACTTGGCTTATATGGCTACCGTCTTGTTTTGTGTTCATATTTGACTAAGATAGCAACATAAGCTTTTAAGTTATAAGGCTATGACTAGTGCTTGTGTTCATACAAAAGACAACTAGATGCTTCTCCAAAAATCCATTGCCGATATGTATATGCAACAAGATTATAAATAACATTCACTCCCTTAATCTTATTCCTTCTTCTTCGCATCTTGCAACCTAATTTTCTGGCGCATCTCCAAAAGCTTGGCACGTCGAAGAGGCTTAGTTAATAAATTGGCAAGCTGATCTTCAGTCTTCACTTATTCTACTGTTATCTTGCCACTCTCAACATATTCACAGATGAAGTGATAATACGTGTCAATGTGATTGCTCCTATCATGATGAATGGAATTCTTCAAAGAGAAATTGCAGAATTATTATCAACCATCAATGTAACTTTACTCGGTGCTTTATTCTTCACGTCACTTATCAATCGATTGAGCCAGATGCCTTAACATGCAGCTGTTGTAGTGGTAATGTACAAGCTAACGGAAGCGTAAATACAATAAATGACCTAATCCCATCCTACCGTGCACCAGTATGTCAAATTTTTGTTTAAGTTAAAAGTCAAATTTCAGAATTTATGTTTTCTTAAGTTATTAACAATTATGGATATTATTTTCACTAGGTTACTAATCCTATGTTAAAATTTTAGTTGATTAACAAGCAAATTCACCATGGACCTAACATCAACTCTAATACCAACTGTAACACTCTGGCTTCTCAAAATCCCAAGATGTTACCCACAACCACTATCACTGCCAATATACACCAATAAGCAAGCATTAAAGATACCTAGATTTTCAGAATCAACCTTTCACACAAA
This sequence comes from Dendrocalamus latiflorus, assembly GCA_017311315.1. Classification (NCBI taxonomy): domain Eukaryota; kingdom Viridiplantae; phylum Streptophyta; class Magnoliopsida; order Poales; family Poaceae; genus Dendrocalamus; species Dendrocalamus latiflorus. The sequence goes on along the minus strand of CM029673.1, from coordinate 3,056,336 downwards.
ATTAAACGTAAATTTTAGCAACATAAAAGACCATAAATTGAATTTAATATGAACCAAATAATTAACCAAAACAACATAAATAAGTCTAAACTAAGGAATGCATCATCTAGCAATATTACAGACCATAAGAAGCTAAGGGAAACCACAAATCATCCAATTATTACAATGAAAACTATTAAATGGTTCATGAATAAAAGTGATGAATTGCTAGGTGAAGTGAAGAGCTACAAAAGTGTATAATTCCATATCCTACTTCCATCCAATGCATGCCGCCTTCAACAGTCACCTAAAAACAACAAATAAGCAAAAATGAGTACACGTCTCAGCAAGTACAAAGCAGAAAAATAGATAACATAAGCACCACTTTAACATTTCATATTTATTCACCACTTTCTCATTATCACATACTTACTTTCATCAAGTTCCACACACGTACCTCTTTTTCCCATTTCTTTTTTTATAAATGCAATGCACAAGATTCAACTTCTTTTCTGCATATACCAGTATAGCTGAGTGTTCATTCGTCGATGACACATCCTTGCCCTGTTCTTTTTTCATACAGAGTCATCTAGTCCTTTTTCATACAGGGTCACAACTCGAACTCTCATCTTGTCATTTTTCATACAGGGTCGTCCTATCATTTTTCATATAGGGTCGCACCTCCACCTCTGTAGAGTGCCTACCACGTAGGTCTTTACAACACTAATGCTCACATACAATGCAATAACTAACTATTTTCGATAGTTAATCAATAACATTAATCAATTTACATAATCATCATTGTATCCATAAACATGAGCAATTTAAAAAGTATCATATGAATCATCATGGTAAGTAATTGATTAAACAAACAACAAGCTCAAACACTTGAATACCATTCTATCATGCACTTACCTTTTTCTTAATTGTGACTACCGAACTGATTTAAAGGTGACAACACACCCAAAACTATTCCTTCTACAGTAAATATTGAATCTCAATACCAGTAATGACAATACAATACAACTTTTAATCGACAATGTTTCTACATGCTTCCCAAATCCACCAATTTCTCCTTTACCAAACAGTCCCCTTTGCTGTCCCTGTACTAAAAATATCATAACTTTTAATTCCCACATCGCAAAATAGTAAACCATACCAATTCTAGAATCTATACAAAACTCCACACATTTTCTTAGTTGGCCAAAATTTCAGATTAAATCATCTAAATTCCCGTTTTTAACTCAGAAGATAGATCTATCATCTTCTGACCAGCAGACTTAATAATTTCATATCTTTTAATCTACATTTGCAAATATATTAAACTATGATATTTTTAGAATCTACATGAAATTTCCTATCATTTCCTAGTAATTCCTATAATTTAATTATAGCATTTAATTAGTCAAATTGACATTTTCCCACGACTTCTGTAGCAATAACCCAGTACTGGACATCATCATCTCAAAATTCATAACTTTTATTCTACTTATCTAAAAATTGTGTTCTTAAATTTTCTAGAGACCTTAAGAAATTACCTAAAATGATCATATTGACCAAATTTCTAGATTAGTTTATTTACTATTTTTAATCTATTAATTACTACATCTGCCAAAACACAACAATCTACTAGATAGTAGAATTATAAAATTCATATATCACAATCTACTCATCTGATCGATATGAATAAAAATTCTACAGAAAGTTAATAAAATCTTCTATAACTTCCTAGTAGATGAATTTTCCAAATTAAACCCGCACAACACCCAAAATAATCGTACAACGATATAGGAGGGCAAACCGATCTAATACTCGTTTCCTTGACGAACAGTTACTTCTTCTTACTCTAAATTGGATTCTAATTAAATTAACAAAATAGAGAGGAAGTCTACATGGTTACCTGATGAAGCATGCCAAAAAAATTGCAATCCCTTCCTTACAATTTTCCCTTCTCCGTGCTAATTAATCAGTTCCTTTGTTTTTTTTCCCTCTCTCTGGAAATCTCCGGCCGGTCACTGTTGGTTCGTGATTGCCCATGTACGACACATCCAGCAGCGACTGGAAGATCATCACTATTCCTTCTCAAAGGTTTCCATGCGAACTATGCAGCACGCACGACTAGAAAAACGCAAGTGCTGGCCCTGCCCATGGCGCGTGCTGAATTCGGCTGACCGATCAGCAGCCGCGCAGCCACGAGCTAGCACATGCGGGCGAAGTCGGCTGGCCGCGTGGCGTCTGGTGACTCGCGGGCAGCACGGGCAACAGGGGCACCACCTTGCTGCAGTGCGCGCCGGGACGTTAGAAAAGAAAAAAATATATAATTTGTAGTGTGAGATAGGTTATATTTATGGAACTAGTTTTTTAAAGGGAGTAGATCCAATGCTATTTATAATGTTGTTACTTTAGAGGTTTCTATGTGGGCATCCCGTGAGGCTAGGTGCGCGGCGTATGTAGCCCATTTAAGACATGTGGCCTGGGAAGTAAACCCAGTTGAACCTGGTGAAGTGCTAGGGTCCGGATCTAACAGGAGAAACTGCGCCGATGCGTTGGGAGACATGTAGCAAAGCTGCTCCAGCGACGCGCATGCAACGGCGAGCATGAAGTTGGCGCTGGTGCAAAACAAGTAGGCGACGGCGCAAAAAGGACTAAACAACATTGTGGCTAGGGTTTAGATCAGGGTCTTCCACCTCACCACTGTAACATCCTGAAATTTTTCATCTTGAAAAATTTGGATTTTTGGTTGAGGTTCCAATAATTGAAGAAGAATCATGAGACATAAAACTAATAGAAATTTTTTTTAAAAGAAATATAAAAAGGGGAGAGAAACGCCTCTCGGCCTGGCCGAGCCGGCCCATCTCTTTCCCCCTTCTGCTAGCTCCCCAGCCTTGCCGCAGCAGCCCTCCTCCGTTCCCACACCTCCTTCGGACCGCTGGTCGTCGGCATGCCCCTGCGCTCGCGTCACCGGGACCCACCTCTCTACCCATCGTGGACCCACTCCCTCACTGCCGCGCGCGTCACCGCCAACCGCCCTGCAGCTCTGCCCCGTCGCGTCACTCTACCGCTTGACCCATCGCCCCGTCGCATCACCTTGCTCGAGCTATCGCGCCCCGCTGCTCCGGTCAGCCATAGTGCGACTCTGTCGCTGCGACCGACTCTCAGACCACCCCGTCGCGTCGCTTTGCGTCACCACGGGTGTCGCTCCCACCCACCACCGGCTCGCCCAACCGCCTCCGTTAGCCACAGTGTGCGCCCGCTCCTATCGCGCCCCTCCTCGGCTCCCACGTGCTTGACAGCTTCCCTATTCCAGCGTTAGCACACGTCCACCCCATGCCTTGCGCCGGTGTCCGTCGCCTTTGTAGCCATGTCGAAGCCAACATCACCGCACGGCCATCGCAAACGAGCCTACATGACGCTAGCCCTTCCGACCAGCTATAAAGCCTCGCCTGGGCTTCTGACAGCCCCGCACTACTCCACTCTTCCTCCCACCACGACGCTGTCCCCCTTCTCGGCCGAACCTCTCACCGCTCGAGCTAAGCCCGCACCATGCGCCCCCTCCGCCAGTCGTCGTCACACGTCGCCAGCTCACCATCGTCTCTCCCGAGCTGAACCGACCCCCGAGGTAGCTTCCCACGCTCACCTAGATGCTCTCCTGGAAATTAATTAAGCTTCCATGCCGTGCGCTGCCGTGGCTGTCTTTCCCCTGTTCCATCGCCGCCCACGGTCGTCGCTGGCCAACGCCTGGCCAAATTGGCCGGCGAGGCATCGCGCACTAGTAGGCGCGGGTGTGAGCAACCCATTTTGGGGGTGCTCAGCTCCGGCCGCTGTCTCCTCTGCCGGTGGCAAGCTCGCCAAGCGTCTATCGGAGGAAGACGATGCACGAGTACCTGGTACTCGTTTACGACCACACACAGTCGTTTATGACCACATATAGTCGTTTACGACACACATAGTCGTTACAACCACACATAGTCGCTACGACCACACACAGTCGTTGATGTGACCATGCCACAAACGCATATTACTATAGCACCCAATATCAAGATTGAACAAAAGGTGAATTCGTTTCTATCTATTACTACCCATGTTATTTATGAGAATAGAATACTACCTCATGTCACTATTTTGTTTATTCTCAGTTTTTACAAATGGAATACTTTCGAACCGAGAGGGAGGCCAACGTCAAAGCAATGGAGAAAAACAAGGAAAAATAAAGCCAAGGAGAAGCCATGCAGTGGGAGAGCAAAAGCGGAGAGGTCCAAGAACTTAAAAGCCCATGTTTTGGATGAGGTTTCCATGCCCATTTCGGAATTTCCACAAGCCCAACCGAAATCAAACTCGGAATCAACTGAGAACACAATTCAGATTCGGTTCGGGACAGCCAGACAGGCCTGTAATAAAACGGCATAACTTTCACAAATGGAGTCCGATTTAGGTGTTCTTGTGCTTGTTGGAAAGCTTATTCCAAGGCCCATCCAATGGGTAAGGCCTCAGCATCAGAAGCCTTTTGGTCACGTCGCAATCGCCAAAACAATCCGACGCTGATTCAGCCTGACAGGATTGAATTCCAACATGCATAGAATTCGCATCCGGAGTCACGTTTGGGATGCGTGAGTACTTGATGAAAATCTTATCTTATCCTCTTTCCATTGGATCTGGCCTCACCTCAAAATTCCTTCTGTGCGGAAAGATATCACCGAAGCAAGTCAGGACTATTTCTGAATCCGAGTCGAAAGGTGCTGCGCCACCTCCAATTGGGCCAAACGGCTTTGTAATTTTTTTAGGGTGGGTGTCCAACCCTAGGAAGACCCTTGGCCGCCCCTCCCTCTTCTCCAACTCATATATTCACCCTCTAACCCCCTTGAACTCTTTGGATTTCGTTGAGTTTAGGTTTAGCCATTATGCAAACTTCTGTTCTTCAATTGTGTCGGACGACCACCTGTCAAGTAGCCTTCAGAATCCCACCTTTTGAACTCAATATCAATATTTGCAATTTCAGATTGCTTGTTATCTTGTTCTTGCGTGTTTTTTGTTTGCATGCAGGAATAGACCTTCGTGGTCAGGTCAACCGCGTTCTTGGCACGGTTGATAACAACTTGGAGTGTGGTTCAGCGATTGCTAAGGCGCAAGTGATGTCGTGTGGTTGGAGTCGGTTCGCAAGGGTCACCTCCACCAAAATCAATAGTTATCATCCTATCGGAAGATCGGGACCCCATCGCCTCATCAGTCGTTTATGACCACAGATGTGCAAATGTATGTTGATTTTAAGTTTCTAGTTATATGCCCATTAATGAACTTGTTAGTATTACTCTCATTTGAAATACTTGAATATCTGAGCCTTGTCACCTTAGCAAAAATTATAATGGTACAACTTTCGAAAATAGGTCCGTAATTATACGCTACTGCTTAGTATTGCTTAGGTAATCGAGGGCACCAAAATGCCCCAAGCATCACTTTTAATCATGATTAACTGATTTGGGAAATCATGATGGAAATGATTGATGTATTTTAACATGATTAATTGTATGCTCCCAAAAACCCTAACTTGCTTAAATATCTGGGCAGATGGTACGGGAGCTGTATGTGGTGCAGTGGAAATACGGTGTGTGGATTGTGGTAGAATCGCCCAGATACCACTAAGGACTGAATTTTGTCATGACCTCCTATATAAAATAGTACAACCACAAGTCTGCAAATTGCAACTTGGCTAAGTAAAACTATCGAACCCTCGGACTCATCTCACCGGTAGTGGAAAGAAGTGGGTATTGCAAGGGCAAGGAAAGGCCTAAATGGACACCGAGAAGAGGGTGAAGTTTCCTAGTCATACTAGCGTCGTGGAGACTGGAGAGTGGAGTCCGAATGCGCTAGTATCTGTGGTGAACATTCCGTGCAATGTATAAGACCCACCGCAAGTGGGAGCAGCTCATAGGGTGAGATGACAAAAGGGACCAGATATTTTGAAAAGTTATTGTGATGGTCTGCTCAACCACATGACTAAGGAATCATGTGGAGTAATGAGCGGATTGTCTCTGTGGTGAAAGTGTATAAACTCTGCAGAGTCAAAACTATTCGAATAGCCGTGCCCACGGTCAAGAGCAGACATGGGAATTTAACCAGATATAGTTCTATTTCAAAATCTTTGTAGGTGGATTTGGAAAAGTGGAGTGCAGTGGAAAGCCCTAATTTGTGTTGCCCTAGGTGTCGCCCAGTGATAATGTAAGCTGTTGTAATGTTAAAATGTTAGCATAAAGTGCAGAAACCATGTAACAGTGGATGATATCTAGATCACTATTATTGTTGCCTTATTTCACACATTATGTTTTAAGTCAAACTGTTAGGTCTTAGGAAATTTCTTTGTAGTATATTTAAAAGCAATTTATAGCAAATAAAATAACCTGAGCCTTTCCTTGATAAGCCATGCATGTTAATTATTGCATCCTGTGTATTGGCTCGAGGAGTACGGTGGACTTGTGCTCACCCTTGTATTACTAAAATCAGATACCGGGACCCAAGACCACTATGCATATGAAGGTACTCCTGCCGTGGATGGAGGAGACCACGATGGAAGCTAGGCGGCTTCTACGATTTTGGGTCCTAGACAAGTAGACCTAATGGAGTTTGTGTGCACATATATTACCTAAGTCTAGATAATATATGTTGTATGCATTTACCTCTCAGTCGTTTGCCTGTGGATTATGGTCTTGCTTCTACTTTTGCTTCTGCTGTTGTCTTTGTAATATAGATATTTGGCCTGCTCGGCCCTTATGTAAAACTGTTGCCCGACGCGGTGTATTTCAAACATGGTTATGTAATATTATGGTTTATTATGCTTCATGAGATGTATGAGATGATGCAGTAATGTATTTGTGAGCACTATCTACTGATCCAAGGAATAGTGCGATATTTTACAGGGGATTCTGGATTGAAAAATCCGGGACTGACAACCACCCTTAAATCCTGGTACGAGATCGTATCCAATCCTAACTTCTCATACAACTCGTTCTAGGAACGTTTTCCTACCAAATTCCACTCATCCTTTTTCTCACGTATTTCTTTTTCTCAATTTACGCACAGGTCCATAAGAGAGTTAATTTCAGAATATTACAGAGTGGGTTCAAATTCAGCGGGGGCAGAAGTTGCGCTTGGTTGTGGAATGGCGACATCGCAACTGGTGGCGGCACATGGAGGTAGAACTCAGCGGCAGCGATGCTTCTAGAGGCCTAGCGAAAACACAAAAGACACCAATGACCTTCTTCACAATCCCAAATGGGACATCAGCATGCAAAGATTGAGAGGCGATGGCCTTGGAAGGGGAGCGCTCCATGCGGTCTTCAACTGCTCCGGCCGCGATGACGTCCAATGAGAAATTCATTGCAGAGAGAAGGGGCATGAAGAGAGAGATGGAATGGGTGATTGGTGCTTGACTTGGAGTGAGGTGGATGGATATGGTTTTGGTGGAAACTTGGGAGAAGGGGCATGGAGAGAAAGACAGAATGACTGGTTGTTGCTTAGTTTATAGGGATGTGGATGGATAAGGTTCAAGAGGGAGATCAAGGTCCGGACAAAACAGTTTGCTTTTGTACGTCTGTACAGTATTAATTCTCTCTTTTTTTCCTTGATACGAAATGCAATGCACTTTATTATTTTTATCCTCTAGAGCATTAGGATGGCTCGGATACAATATACCCGAAGCCTCGGTCACCCAAACCGACCAAATCATAAACTTCTAGAGAATATATATATATATATATATATATATATATATATATATATATATATATATATATATATATATATATATATATATATATATATAGCTAGTACACATGAGCTGCTTCACTACATCCAGTGACGTTTGACGTGAAAAAGAGAAGCTGAAAGGAACAACAGCACTCGGTCTAGTGCCTGGTTGATCACTCCCAAAAACGAAAGCGACAAGCCACCTTTAGAAACTTTCAAATACTCAATTATGTTCGGGCATTCATACCCTTCACAGACATTCAAACTAAAACTGCTAATTGTAACTTTGTAAGTACGTACCACCGAAGATCGATGAGAAGTTGAGAAGAAAAAGTTTACTACTGAATCAAACATGCACCACGGCTTCATCACCAGAAACCTTGACAGGCCCAGGAGGCGCCGTTTCCATGCGTTCCGTGCACTGGTAGTAGAACACCGTGGCTGCTACCATGGAGTACAACTGTACACCAACGGACGGAAGCACAAACCCATACAGGATGCCCAGCAGCCACACGGCGTCGCCATGTGCAAAGTCGAGAGCAAGCGTGTACACTGGATAGATAGCAACCGGCAGGAGGCTAGCCACGAGCGCCAGGACGGCGGCCTCCTTCCTGCTCGCCTTCATGAGCCGCCATGCCCGTCGGAGCGCACGCATGCCGCGGCAGTCTTCCTCCGCCGCCGACACCGCGAGGCTCACCGTGAAGACGGCGCCGAGGTAGAGGTGGAAGAGGAGACCGAGGAGTAACAGCAGGTATAAGCCTACGAATGATGCTATACCCGAGTCTGTGTAACTCCACGAGAACGTAAGGTGTACCACTAGGAGAGCTGTCGATGTGAGCTCTAAGACGCCGATGAAGGCGGCGGTGACGAAAGGCCCGCGGATTCCCTCCTTGACCACCTTGCAGCGAAGCATCTCGGCGAACGAGGGCCGCTCACCGGAGCATGTCGCCGAGGCAGCGAGGACGGTGATGACCTGCGTGGTGAGCTTGCTCGCGAGGTAGGCGAGGTAGACGAGAAGCAGATTCTTGGCGTGTTGTTGAGTCCTGTCGAGGACCACGGCGTAGATGTAGCCCGCGGGGTCGAAGCTCTTGAGCGCGTCGACGTCGCGGAGGACGGCGGCGGCAAGAGGGTGGACGCAGAGGACGCCGACGGCGAGGAAGAAGAAGGTGTGGGAGAAGATGAGCAGGAAGGTGAGCTGGAAGAGCCTGGCGTTTCTCGTGGGGAGGATCAGGGATTCCTCTATGAAGCTGACGCATGGAGATGAAGAGGAGCTTGCTGCTGTGGCCATGGCGGAAAGAGGCTAGATGAGGAAGAGAGACAAGGACAATTTATGGTTCGGTGGATGATACCAGTGGTAGTGGATTGGTTGATCTTTGGGGTGTTGTAGCATGCCAAGCGGTGAGTGGAATTTTTGTGCGCGAGTCATTGGTCTCAAGAGACGACTTGGACTTGCTTGGTCAGTCAACTGTGATGTATAGAGTGGTTAGCGTAGCGTGTGGACTACGTAGTGCATTGGTTTTAATTATGCATGCACGTAGACCTGTTCATGGGCTGCCCAACCCCATTTTTGGGGCTGGGCCAGCTGTCCGGCCGGGCTCAGGCCCAAAGTGATTTTCAGGCCGGGCTCCGGCTATAATTTTTTAGATGGGCTCGGCTGCAATTTCGGACTAAAAGGCCCAGCCCAGCCGGACATAACCCACCTATCTCCTGACTCCCATGTCCCAACGGTACAGTGGGTTTTTTTTTTTGCTATGACTTTTGGTTCATGATTTTTGAATTTTAACTGTTTACAAAAGACAGCACGCAGAGAAAAACAGTCGCATGTGATTTTGGCTGATATAGCTAAACTCGGTATAGTGTTACTACAATTTACCTATAGACCCCACCTTAAAAAGATATACTGTTTAAAAGCTAATTATTATAGCACAGAGGTGATAAGCCAAAGCCTGAGCTGTTGTGAACCCAGCCATAAACATCTATCCCCAGCATCCTACCCTAAAAATCTCGAGTCCCTCTCCCTACCATCTCTCCCTTGTACCAGCGGCCGACTGCCGCCAACGCTAGCCTGTTCTAGTTGCTGCTGCCGCTCCCTATCCTCGGTGGCCTCCACCTCAAGCTCTCCCTCGTCAAGGTTGCTGGCGTGCTCCTCCACCTCACGCTCTCCTCGGTGGTGACACCCTCCCCCTCGCCTCCTTCGCCTGTCTGCAGCTCTGGCATAGTGACGCCCTCCCCCTCAGTTCGTCCCTCCATCGCGTCCTCCCCCGACGGTGGTGACTCCCTCCTGTCCCCATCTCCTGTGATTTTTGTTTGGTTGATTGGATCTTACATTGGCTTCCACACCTCGCCTCTCCTCCCAACAGCTACCGGCTTCCACGCGTTTCCTCTCCTCTCCTCCAACAGCTGCGTGCGTCCTTTCCTACAACAGAGGTGGCGGTGGCCTCGTACATGACAGTGGTGTTTTCTTCTCCTCTCGGCTTGTATGTGATAATCTGTGATTATGGTTGTATGAGATAATCTGTTAAATGCGGTGATAATGTTGTATTCTACGTACTTTCGGGCTTTGAGCTTTTGACTAGGGCTGGGCTCCAGCCCAAAATTTGGTAAGTCTGTATTTTTACTGTGACTTAGCCAAATTTTGGATATCCAAGCCATGGTTAAAATCTGTATTTTATCGTGACTTAGCTAAATTTTGGATATCCAAGCCATTGTAAAAATCCAGACTTTATTTTTGCCGTGACTTAGCCAAATTTTGGATATCCAAGTCATGGTAAAAATCCAGACTTAGCCAAGTTTTGGGCTTCCAAGCCACGGCAAAAATGCAGACTCAAATTTTGGGCATCCAAGACACAGTGAAAATTCAGACTTAGCCAATTTTTTGGGCATCCAAGTCTCGGTAAAAATCAAGACCTAGACAAATTTCTGGGCATCCAAGTTATAGCAAAATTAGATTGATGGGATTGAAGAGGCGGGGAAAGGAGAGGAGTAGTTGGGGGAGGAGAAGTGAGAAGATGAGATGACAAGAAGAACAACCAGCTGAGCCTTCTTTTTTTAAGGGCAAATTTGGCAAGGAGAAGTGGAGGAGAAGTGAGAAGAGAGAAGAGGAAATGAGGAGAAGAACAGCTGATCGAGCCTTCTATTTTTAAGAGAAAATTTGGCGAGGACAAGTGAAGGAGAAGTAAGAAGAGAGAAGAGATGAGGAGAGGAGTGGAGAAGTGAGAAGAGGAGATGAAGGAAAGAACAATTGAGGCTTCTAGTAAATTTAGCGAGATGAGCAAAAAATTCAAATTCGGCGAGAGTAGGTAAATTGAAATATTATCATAGACAGTTCTAGCTAAAAAACTGTCAATGAAAAGTAGGTCATCATAGACGGTTTTTGTTTCGAACCGTCTGTGATACATCACAGATAGTTTGAAACAAAACTGTCTATGACAAGTATAGACATCAAAGGCGATTTTTGTGTATTGTAGATAGTTTAGAATAAAAACTATCTATGATAAGTACGGACATAACAAGTAGTTTTTATTCCGAACTGTTTGTGATGTATCATAGATGGTTTAGAGCACAAAGCGTCTGTGATAAGTAGGTCATCACAGACAGTTCTTTCTATCGTGGTGAACTTGAACGATCTATCTTATAGAACTGTCTGTGGTAACTTTATCACTGACGATTTATGTTGAGCCATCTGTGATGAGACGTCTAGATGACCTTTTTTTGTAGTGTATACTCCTTCCATCCACTTACCCAGGTGCTCCCTCCCGTCATAAAAGTGTAGTGTCCTAAACGAATAAATTTTGATTGCAGATATTGTCCCGAATATATGGTTTTGATATACAAAAATGATACGAGTGAATTTGTCAAAAAATATTTTCATAATGTTTCACTATTCTAACTTTTTTTAATATATGATGATAAATTTTAGTTGTCAAAGTGACACTATGTTAACTTCGCAATGTAAAAAATGTCACTCTTTTATTATCGGAGGAAGTATGAGGAGAGAAGAAGAAATCCATACTAGATTATTAAAAAAAATTCATTCGATACATATGGAGTGCGGTCCTGTACGTTTCAACCGTCCAGTGGTGGCTTGAGATTCGTGCATGGAGACGTGCCTTGTGCTACTTTTTCTTTAAAATAAAAACCCTCTGCCACCCATCTGTCATTGCACCCTATCTCAGTACCCTTTTCTCCTATATGGAACAAAAGTTGAAATTTCGAAAAACTTCAAATGGATTTGAAAAGCTTTAAAATAACCTAGTGTAACTTTGTTAATGGATTTTAAGTTATTCAAATTTAAGGTGAATGTTCAAAAATGGATTTGATATACTTTTAAATTTAGGGTGTGAACTTTGAAACAGACCTGAGAAACTTTGGAAATTCGGGGAACATTGAAATGGATTAATGAAACTTTCAAATCGGTAATAAAAACTCTCAATTGAAAATTTGGACTTTGCACCCAAATTAGCAAGCGGTTTTGAGCAAACTATGAGGAGTTTCACAAAAGTTTTGTGCAAGATCAGACGGCTTAGACCTCATGCACCGTAGTCCATGTGAACAGCAAATTATTAATCAAACTATTACCCAGCTCCATTCATTCACAATCTATTCCAAAAGCATATTTTAGTTCAAATAAATTAATATCATCATCCATTATAATACGATGCTTACCGTATGTGCCTGGAAGTCAATCGAGGTATCAAGTCTCTCTGGTGGAGGGAAAATGAAAAACGTTGATGTGAACGTTCTGGTTGTAGTTTGGGTTACGTTTTCTACCTTCTACATTTAAGTTATTTCCAGATATGATTTGTATAAAAAACCATCTCTGATATTGCCTTATCACAGATGGTTCGTATAAAAAACCGTCTCTAATATGTGCATTATCACAGATAGTTCGTATAACAACCCTGATAATGACACGTCATCAATCAATGGCGTATCCACCAGGATTTCGATCGCACCTATCCATTCTCTCCACATCGAATGGCAGGCACCGGTTCCTCCCACCGCTCAGCCCTTATTAATTACTCCCCATCTACATTTCCACCGGCAGTCACGCGTGAGTTCATCCACTATATAGCTAGCTTCCTGCATCTTCCCCTCGATGATGCCAACTACCACCGTGAGCTAGCGCCTCCGTTGTGACACCACGGTCGACTGCATAACACACTCTTATCGTAAGTGTCGTAAGAGTGTCTTATGCAGTCTTACCGTCATGCCACAAAGGTGGCGCTACCGCCGCCTCTCCATTGCAGGTGGTATCCGGCCACCATCCGATGCATCCAGCTTGTTCCTCGACGACGCCGACTACCCCCGTGAGCTAGTGCCTCCGTTGTGTAACATCCCAAAAATTTAATTTTGAAAATGTGAAGCTCTTGAATTATTTTTGCAATATATTCTATTTGAGATTGGATTTTATGGTGCTTTTCTAAATTTTGGTTGAGGTTCCAAAAATTGAAGAAGTTCAAGAACGACAAAAACACACATCAGTAATACCATAAAAGGAAATGTGTAAATGATAGAAAACTAAAATTTGTAAATACGAATCTGAAAAGATGATCCAGTATAAGGAGGGAGGAACCTGAGTGAAAATGATATTCCACTTTGAAATAATAGCATGAATAGTAGTAAAAATAAAAGAATAAAACACAAACACAAACATACATGAATACATGTGTGTGTGTGTACACACACACACACACACACACACACACATATATATATATATATATATATATATATATATATATATATAAACATATATATATAAACATATATATGCAAAAGGTGCATGTGCAAGAAAAAGGGACTAGTAATATAAGAAATACAAATATTAAGATTTAGTGAACAAGCATGAAAATGTATACAAAAATATACATATCACATAAATAAATAAATAGATAAAAAAAGAAAAAAAAAGAGATGAAGACAAGCCGGCCAAAACAGCCCGGCCCAACTCCACCTTTTCCCCTCTTCTCTCTTTCCACCTCAGTCGAAGCGGCCCAGCCCGTTTCTCCTCATTTCCGCTCATTGCCACGCGGGCCCTCCCCCACCCACGCTTCTTCTTTCTCCCCTCCCGGTCTTCTGTCTACTCCGCTCTGCGCCCGCTCTCCCCATGGCGCTCATGCACGCGCCAGCTGCCGTCGCACAGGGACGCCCCGCTCTCCGAGCTGTCCCATCACCCGGGCGGCGCGCTCGCACACTGTCCTGGCAATGCCCTGTCATCTCCAGCTCGGCGCCATCTTCTCCGCCCGGTCGTATCGCTCAGCCACGTGGCGCAAGCCTCCTGCCGTCCAGCACGCACAGCGCAAAGCTGCAACGCCGCACCGTGTAGTCACGCCCGTATCGCCCCAAGATCACGCCACAGCTGCCCGGTCACTTTGCCTGTCCCTGCCGCCTGCCATCGCCGCCTGACACTGAGAGGACTGCTTGGCCGCCGACCGTTGCCAGCCCGCTCCGACGGCTATAAAGCCCCGCTCAAACCTTCGGCAGCACTGCGCAACTTCCCTATCCCTCCCCCAGTAGGCAATCGAGCTCCCATCGCCTGTAAGCTCACCGGCGCCCTTTCTTCTCCAAGGCCGGCCGACGAGCCCACCGGCAATTCGCGCAAAAGTAGTCCGATTCCTTCCACCCGAACCATCCCCTTAGCGTCCCGAAGGAATCATGTGGGGCAACGAATATATTATCTCTTGTGGGTAAAGTGTGCAAGCTCTTCAGAGTAGAAAACTATTCGAATAGCCGTGCCCACGGTCAAGGGCGGACATGGGAATCTTTACTAGATATAGTTCTGTTTCAAAATGTTTTTATGGGTGGGATGGAAAAGTGGAGGGCAATGGAAAGACCTAGTTTGATTTGCCCTGGGTGTCGTCCCAGCGATGAGATAAGCGGCTATAACGCTGAAAGAAAGCATATGGTGCTGATGCCATATGAGTGGAATCTATGTTGCTAATGTTATGATCTTATCTTACAAAATTTGAAGTATGATTCAAAACTGCTAGGTCTTAGGGATCTTTTAAGTAATGTATTTAAAAGCATTTTATGGAAAAACAAAATAAGCTTGAGCCTTCCTTTGATAAGTTATGCATGATAAATATTGCATTCTGTGTGTTGGCTCGCTGAGCACGGTGGATTTGTGCTCACACTCGCATTACCTAAACAGAAACAGGACCTCAAGATCACTATGCTCAAGAGGATGCCCCTGCTAATGTTGGAGGAAACAACGATGAAAATTAGGGCGTTTTTTTGTGTATTTTGTTCATAGACAAGAAGGCTTGATGGAGATTGTGTGCATATATATTACCTAAGCTTAGATAGTATATGTAGCACATGTCTGCCCCCATTCGCTTGCCTGTGGTAATGGTCTCACTTATGCTTTCAATTCCGTTGCTATTTTGTGATGTAAACCTTTGGCCGATGTGGCACTATTGTAAACTGCCACCCGACGAGGTGTAATTTAACTCTATTCTATTAAATCACGATTATTATGCGATGTATGTGTTGATACAGCAATGTACCTGTGTGCACTATCTATTGATCTAGGGAATAGTGCAGTGAAACACAGTGGATTTTGGATTGAAATATCTGGGTCGAACACGTTGTAACACCACGGTCGACTGCACAACACACTATTGTCGTAAGTGTTGTAAGAGTGTTTTGTGCAGTCTCACCGTCGTGCCACAAAGGTGGTGCTACTGTCGCCTCTCCATTGCTAGTGATATTCAACCGCTATCCGATGCATCCAGTTTCTACTATCTACTAGGATCTTTACTTTTTATATATTTTTGCCGTGTTAAAGAGTTGGGTTCATTATCTTGTTTTGCTATAATGGTGGATTCTAATCATAATGGAAATGGAATGTGCTGTTGTGTTTGCCACTATATTTGCTTGTTTTCAAAGGGCATAGGTAACGTTATTTCTTGAGGCTAGAAAAAAATAGAAAAAAGAATGAACTATCACAGACAGTTCTATATACCAACTGTCTGTGATACTCACCAATCACAGACAGTTGGTAACTAGAACCGTCTATGATGTGTGAGTATCACAGATGGTTTACGGTTCAAGCCGTCTGCAATAGTTTTTTACAGACAGTTCTAGTCACAAACCGTCTGTGATAACCTCCGATTATCACTAACACATAAATATAGACAGTTCAGAAAATCGTCTATGAGGACAGTTCTGAACCGTCTGTGATAACTTTTTTGTAGTGGTGTTTAATATGGGATGGGTTAGGATGCCCGCATCTAATTCATCCAAACAATCCTAATGGGATTGTTCAGCTGTACATCACAATGAAATCGCTGATTAAAGCTTTCAAAAAATGAAAATGCTGATCACATACACGTGACTAGGTGAGTCGTGTTGGCATTTCATTGGAAAATTGACCTGGAACTTGGCTGTGCTTATTTGAGCTTCAGCTTTTAGCTTCTTAGATGCGCTCATCTAGGCTGAAAAAAAGTAGTTTATGGCTAAAATTTCACTGTAGCTGGCTGAATTGCATTGTAGCTGATGATGGCTTATTTGGTGTTATTAAATTAAAAAAATTTAAAAATAGAGAAAACATGTTAATCCATCGTGGACAATACAAACAAATATGAAAAAAAAGAACCGGCAAAAAAGCTAAAAAAGCCAGAAGAAGCCAAAATTTAGGAATAGTGAAAAATAAGCTAGAGGCTAAAAGCTCAAGCCGAAACGAGTGGGACCAGTACTAGTTTCATTTTGTTTTTGCCTTTCTGGCCTTTTTCAGCTTTTTTGCATTATTCCTTTATATTATCCGTAATGACATTACCTTTTTCCGTTTTTCTTTTTTTTAATTTAATTATGGTGAAAAAGCTAACGACAACTACAATGTAAAAGTCTCAAACAGTGATAAATAAGCCAAAAGTTTGAGCTTTAAGCTCAAATGAGAACACTTGGTTGGCTTCAAAATACTTTGTCGACAGAAACACCATTAGTTAAATTTCATGGTACCTTCTACTAGTGGAGGGGGTTGAAGTATAGATTTAAATCTGACAAATTTTTTTGTCCCCTTTGTTGACAATTCTGCATGATATGTTTGACCTACGGCTTGGTTATCTTATCAGACGACATTGTCTAATGGTATGACAATATTGACATGATAGTCATGTCTCAGAAAATTCCTAGAAGTCGGCCTGCACCTTTCTGTTTAGCTCATGTGCATCAATCAGGACAAGGTAACAAGGACTGCTTATATGTCATACTAATATTATATTCACGACATCTGTTCCACCAGAAAATCAACCAGTGAGACTGGAAACTTCTTTCTTAGATCAAATCCACATAGAGTATTCTAAAAAAAACAAAATACAGTAATCGTCAATGTAGCCACAACCAGTGACGGACTTAGAACCAAATTTTAGAGGGACAGTGGGACATGAATGGGTATGCAATTCGCCGGATCAACGATGATTTTAGCAGGACTAAAATCTATCAGAACCTTCTTTGCTTGATTCAAGCTCTTATTAGTATGAGGAATACTACTTGTATTACTTAAAAAATATTTATGCAATGTTCGTTTCTCTATTTTTTGCATCTGTACGAATTGATAAATGACAATATATAAACTACATCACCAAACAAATTTATCAATCATAATTGCATAAATTAAAAATTATATTTATGTTTTAAATTTATACCTTATGGCTTTAGGTCTCTCAGGCAGTCTGGCTTACAGCTTCAGATCATCAATCATCAGAAGACCACAGTCGACTGGCAGTCCACTCTCCAGCAGTACTAGTCCACAATCACTAGGCGCTAGCTTACTGCGGGAAATTTAACTATATGCCACTCTTAAGAATGCCACCTATTCAAATGCCACCCTCTTCGTTGCAATTAATTTTTTGCCACTTTCGAGCCTACGTGGCGCCTAGTCACTGCCACGTCAGCGCCCGCGCCGCCGCCCGGCCTCCCCGCGCCCGCGCCTGCGCCGCTCGGCCTCCCCGCACCACTGCCCGCGTCGCCGCCCAGCCTCCCCGCGCCACCGCCCGCGCCGCCGCCTGGCCTCCCCGCGCCCGCGCCTGCGCCTCCGTCCCCGCTCGCCCGCGCCCGCGCCGCCGCCTGGCCTCCCCGCGCCCGCGCCGCTTGGCCTCCCCGCGCCACCGCCCGCGCCGCCGCCCGGCCTCCCCGCGCCCGCGCCGCTTGGCCTCCCCGCGCCACCGCCCGCGCCGCCGCCCGCACCTGCGCCTCCGTCCCCGCTCGCCCACGCCCGCGCCTCCCCGCTCGCCACGCGCTCAGCGAAATCTTGCGGTAGGCGAGCGGGGATGCGCGGGCGCGGGGAGGCGAGCGGGGACGGAGGCGCAGGCGCGGGCGGTGGCGCGGGGAGGCCGGGCGGCGCAGGCGCGGGCGCGGGGAGGCCGGGCGGCGGCGCAGGCGCTGACATGGCAGTGACTTGGCGCCACGTTGGCTCGAAAGTAGCAAAAAATTAATTGCAACGAAGAGGGTGGCATTTGAATAGGTGGCATTCTTAAGAGTGGCAAATAGTTAAATTTCCCCACTGCACGCACAGCACACACGAAGCTCCACTGTCTCCACAGTCCACACCGACACAGTGAGTGAGAGATAAATAGATACAACACTAGCACACTACAACTCTACAAGCAAGCAAGCAGTGGTGGGGTGGCCTACTAGCCTAGAAAATATCTATACCAACTCGGTTGCTCGGTGGGTGGCAGCTCTGGCTCCAGCCTCTAGGCAGCGTACAGTCCAGTTCGATAATCTCCTCCTTGACTTCACTGTTCGGTCAGCGGTAGTGGGTGCCAGCCCCCCTTGACCCCCCCCCCCCCCCGTTTAGTCCGCCACTGGCCACAAGGCCCACAACCCAAACATTATTACATAGCCATGTAACAATAATTATCTACGAGAGCACGTTGCAAGCAGCTGGTGCATCTAATCAAACAGTGCCTTCTTCAGTCGATACCTTGACGTATTCAGTAGCGGCCATCACCTCGTTGCTCTCCATGCACTCGTAATAGAACGCGGTGATGGCACAAATGGTGAACAAATCCTCGGCGCCTGTCAGAATCCCGTACACAAGGTCAAGAAGCAACCCAGTCACCACGCTTCTCTGACACCCTGCTCCCACGATCAATGGCTAGCATACACATATAACAACATTCATATCATATCTATGTATGAATAAAGTAAGCAAGGTACTTATAGCCAACATTTGGACATACATCTACACGATGAGTTTTACAACACAGGGGCCGACTGCCCAAATAGTTCACATGATCTAAGGTTACGATAATTCTACTTTACCCCCTCTTGAACTCTTATGATTGTCTAAATTTTAATCTGAAAGTACAAAATTGGATATTTTACAACCCTTAAATATCAATATCATTTATTTTACACTTTTGAGACTGATTGAAGGTGCTTTTAGCTGACTTGGCATTGACGTGGCAGTGATTTTTTGACACGTAAGCTGGTTTTGAGATGACATGTCAACCAGTCAATAAAATCATCAAACAAATGAAAAAAATATAGTGGGACCCACATGTCATGCTCTAGGCTTTCTTCCACTGGCTCCTCTCTCTCTCTCTCTCTCTCTCTCGTGTCTACCTTCCCCCTATTGGGACAAAGTGGTGGCGACAGTTTCGACGAGGTAGTGCAGGCCACAAAAATGGAATGGGGGATGGCGATGGAGAGGGAGAAGGGGAGAAATAGGGGGCACATGAGCAACAGGGAGTAGGAAGGAGCTCACCATAGCAGTCAATGAAGGCAAGAAAGATCTGAGGTGGGGTAGCAACAACGACCCAGTGCGGTGTGATGAGGTCCACACGGCGGGGTGCTGTAGGAGGTGATCAAAATTAGGTGTTGCCGAAGATAGAGGATGTTGAGGACATTCTCTTGTAGGAAGAAATTTGAGGGAGGCTCACCGGAGCAAGAATGACGGTGGTGGTAATTGTTCCCGGTTGGAATAGAGGAAGATGGTGGTGGCACAAGCTCCTATGGGAGAATCATGCAATTGACTAAGGGTTTTTGCTCATGATTTTCCCACATTCGGATTGGTGTGGAGATTCATGCTTTGGCTTGGTCTTCTGACTCCTCTCCAATACCTAGTGACGGTGGTGAGGGCTGCTAGTGGATTAAGGTTAGGGTTCACTGATACCCTCATGCTTAGAGGGCGGCGGAGGGACAGCGGTGGCATCACTGGCGCTGCATTGTGGGATGGAGGAGGGCGGTGGCAGGTGACTAGATTGTGATTTTGCATAATTTCATGTGACTGTGAAATAACAAATCCATTTTTTCCTACGGTGGAATCACATGGATTTGGTTCGGAATTTGCTCTCGTGTGGATTAGCCAGACATGCCTTCAACTTGGGTCGGAGGAAAATTTGTGGGGTTTAATTAATACATGCGTTGGGTTAGGATGCCCGCATCCAATTCATCCAAACAATCCTAATGGGGTTGTCCAACTCTACATCGCAATGAAATTGCTCATCAAAGCTTTCAAAAAATAAAAATGCTGCGTACAAGTGAGTCGTGTTGGCGTTTCATTGGAAAATTGACCCCGAAAGTTCATCACTAAACGTCACTTATGGCTTAATCGGTTGGCTTCAAAATACTATGTCGACAGCAAAACCATTAATTAAATTTTATAGTACCTTCTAATATTGGAGGGGGTTGAAGTATAGATTAAATCTGACCATTACAATATCAAAGTCAAGAATTTTTTTTGTCCCCTTTATTGAAAATTCAGCATGATATGTTTGATCTACAGCTTGGTTATCTTATCAGGCATTGTTGAATGGTATGACAATATTAACATGATACTCTTCATGTTTCAGATGTTGGCTTCTGCGAGGGTATTCCGGTAATTTCCCAATTGAAAAGAAAAAAAAGAGAGGTGGAGCCCACCTGTCAGTGTGCCGGCTGAGAAGATAACAGGAGACTGCGTCTCCTCCCATTCCCTTGCGCGTGCGCATTCGGGTCAGCCTAGCTCTTCGTGTGCGGGTGGAGCGGTGACGTCCGTGTCGCTCGGGCAACCGAGTCTAGCGGCGGCGGCGGCAATGGCGTAGGAGGTGTCATCGGCGCGGGCACTTCGGCGCCAGCCGTGGCTGCAGTCCGCTGGCCTCTACCCTGCTCCCCTCTAAATGGCACCTATCTTCTCTAATATACTTATTATTATTATTGCTAGAATTAAATTAAAAGTTATTACAACAAGAACTTCCTAGAAGACGGCCTGCATCTTTCTGTTTAGCTCATATACATCGATCAGGACATGGTAACAAGGACTGCTTATATGTCATACTAATATTATATTCATGATATCTGTTCCAGCAGAAAAATCTACAAGTGAGACTGGAAACTTCTTTCTTAGATCAAATCCACATAGCGTTATTCTAAAGAAAAAGAAACAACCCAAACATTATTACATAGCCAGGTAACTACGAGAGCACTCTGCAAGCAGCTGGTGCACCCAATCAAGCAGTAGCTTCTTCAGTCGACACCTTGACGTATTCAGCAGCGGCCATCGCCTCTTTGCTCTCCGTGCACTCGTAATAGAACGCGGTGATGGCGCAGACGGCGAACAAATCCACGGCGCCTATCAGAATCGCGTACACAAGGTCAAGGAGCAACCCAGTCGCCACGCTCTCCGGCACCGTGCTCGCAGCGAGCTTGTGCACTGGCGAAACAGCGGCTCCGAGGACGGCGGTCACGGCGAGAAAGAGCACGGCGCGCCACCTCTTCCCCTTCACCAGCCGCCTTGCCCGCCCGACCGCGCCGGCGCTGTGGCACCCGGACTCGGCCACCGCCACGACGACGCTCAGGGAGCAGACGCACGAGAAGTAGATAAAGAAGACGGCGGCGGTGAGTAGGATCAGCGACGCCGGGAGCATCAACACGTAGTATTGCTTTACCATGAGGAAGGCGAGTGTTGTAAGGTCTTACGACCTCCCAGGACCTTTTACGACCGATTAGAGTCGTTTACGACCGGTGAGAATCAAATACGATCGGTTCAGAGTACTTACGACCAATTCTGAACGCTTCAATCTCCTCCGATCCTCTTTTCAACGTGGTCGTAAATTTACTGTAGCAATTTACGACCGCTCCGATATATCGCTGCCGCTGCCTTCCTTCAGCCGCTCGAGATACCGTGATCGAAGCCTTCTACGATCACGCAGTGATGCTGGCGATCACTGTTCACCGTAGTCGAATACCCTTTTCGACTACGTTCACTT
Organism: Dendrocalamus latiflorus; assembly: GCA_017311315.1. Classification (NCBI taxonomy): domain Eukaryota; kingdom Viridiplantae; phylum Streptophyta; class Magnoliopsida; order Poales; family Poaceae; genus Dendrocalamus; species Dendrocalamus latiflorus. Next base: position 3,034,425 of record CM029673.1, on the reverse strand, counting down.
CCTTCAACGTGATCGGAGTCGCTTCCGATCACGTACTAACCTTGTCGGCGTAGTCGATGCTCCTTACGACCACCTTCACCGTGGTCGTAACCTTCTCAATGTAGTCGGAACAACACTGTTCCTTGCCGTGATCGTAGCACCCGTCGATCACGCCTGCTGGAAACTTTCCCCGTGGTCGTGACTCCTCCCGATCACGCTTGCGGTGATCGTGAGTCCTTCCGACCACGTATTGCACAAACACACGACAACACAAAGCTTTGTGTTTTTCCCTCTTTTTGTATTTTCTCAATTGCTTGGTACATCGAATATATGGCTCTAGGCCTCTTTTTATACCCGGCTGTCCTACTTCAACACGGGTTCTCAACACCTACTCCGACTCTGATTCTAATACGACTTCGACTTGGTTTCCACCTACGACTTTGAATTGCGGCGGTAATTCGACTTCGATTACACCCAAATTTTGCGCATGACTCTAAAACAAGATTATTTACAACATTCTCTCCCTAATCTTGTTTTTCCGACTTCGATCATGCCAATCTTCTTCTTCATCTCTGAAAACTTTATCCGCCCCAGCGACTTTGTCAATATGTCTGCTTTCTGTTCTTCGGTTCTGATATAGTTGATATCGATCTTCCCCTCTTCGACACAATCTCTGATATAATGATATCTTGTGTCTATGTGTTTGCTTCTATCATGTAGAACCGGATTCTTGCTCAGTGAAATAGCCGATTTGTTATCAACCCTGAGCGTTACCTTCTGAATTTCTTCATCTGACAATTCACTCAACAGTCGAGCGAGCCAGACTCCCTGGCAAGATGCTGCGCTCGCTGCGATGTACTCGGCTTCACATGAAGATAATGCAACCACCTTTTGCTTCTGAGATTGCCAGCTGATCGGACTCTCCCCAAGCACAAACATTATGCCTGTCGTGCTCTTTCGATCGTCGACATCTCCCGCCATGTCGCTATCACTGTAGCCCGTCAGCTGCAACGACTTTCCACCTCCTCTCTTGTACTGAATCCCGAGATTCAAAGTACCTTTGATGTATCTCAGGATGTGCTTCACGGCATTCATATGCTCCAGAGTCGGTTTCTCCATGAAACGACTTACGTATCCGACCGCAAACAAGATGTCTGGTCGGGTGTGCACCAGATACCGTAGACTTCCGACAATGCTCCTATAAGTCGTGGCATCAACTGGTGATCCTGGGCCTGTCTTGCTCAACTTCAGATGATTCTCCATTGAAGTTTGACATGGATTGCACTCTTCCATACCCGACTTCTCCAGAATCTTTCGAGCATATCCCGACTGACAAAGTGTTATGCCGTTGTCGGTTTGATTTACTTCAATGTCGAGGTAGTAGCACAGAAGTCCCAAATCGGTCATTTTGAACAGCCTCTTCATCTCTTCTTTAAACCTTATAATCTCCTTCGAACTCGATCCAGTAATGATCAAGTCGTCTACGTAAACGCCCACGATCAGTCTGTTCTTCGCATCCCCCCTCGTGTACACAGCATGTTCGGAGTTGCTTCTTCTGAACCCGAGTGCCGTTAGACTTTTGTCAAGCTTCAAATTCCATGCTCGTGGTGCTTGCTTAAGTCCGTAGAGAGCTTTGTTCAGCTTCAAGACTTTCTCGGCTTGCTCCTTGGATTGAAAACCCGGCGGTTGAGAGACATAAACTTCCTCCTTAATGTCTCCGTTCAAGAACGCCGTTTTCACATCCATGTGGTGAATCTCCCATCCACCGTTTGCTGCCAATGCAAGAAGTAGTCGTATAGTTTCCATACGAGCTACTGGGGCAAAGACTTCTTCGTAGTCGATGCCTTGTTTTTGAACATACCCTTTCGCCACGAGTCGTGCTTTGTGTTTTACGACTTCTCCCTTGGAATCCTTCTTTACCTTGAAGATCCACTTTAAACCGATTGCTCGATGACCCTTTGGCAAATCGGTGAGTTCCCATGTGTCATTCTCTTCAATCGACTTCAGCTCTTCCTGCATAGCTGCTCTCCAGTATGCATCTCCCTTTGCTTCTTCATAGCTTCCAGGTTCTTCTGCAGTCGTGTAAAGCAGTAGCTCTTCTGACTGCACTGGTTCAGTTTGTGCATAAATCTCACTTATGCTTCTCATCTTCGGTATTCTATCGCTCGAATTTTCTTCATCAGACTCTTCTTCATTTGGTGAGACTTCCTGATCATCAGCACCGATCGAATTTTGGCTTTGAGATGTAGTCGTAGTTTCTTCCGCATTGTCAGCATCGACTGCTTCGACTTCGAAGGTTACCCACTTCGATATGTCCTTCTCACTGTCCTCGTGTTCTTCCCACTCCCAATGTTTGTTTTCTTCAAAGACCACGTCTCTGTTCACATGAATCTTCCTTTCGACCGGATCATAGCACCTGTACGCCTTGGTGCCTGGTTCCGAGCCAAGATAGATCATCCGTCGGCTCCGGTCGTCTAGCTTCTTGAGATAAGTGGATGGCTTCACATGGGCTAAGCATCCGAAAACCCTTAGGTGCTCGACATTGGGTTTTCTTCCCGACCACTGTTCATATGGAGTGACTCCATCCAGTGATCGCGTGGTCGCACGATTTAGCAGATAGACAGCATGTCGTACTGCTTCTGCCCAAAATCTCCCGGGCAGGAATCGGCTCTTCAACAGACTTCGTGCCGTTTCGACCACGGTCCGGTTTCTTCTTTCTACGACTCCGTTTTGTTGAGGTGAATACGGAGCCGTGAAGAGTCTTGCAATACCCTTCTCTTCACAAATCGAGTCGAACTCTTTCGCGAGGAATTCTCCTCCTCGATCTGACCTGACCGACTTCACCTTTTTGTCGACTTCATTTTCGACAAGAGTTATGAACTTCTGAAAGTTCGTCTTTGCCTCATCTTTGCTTTTCTGCATGTACACCCACATGGCTCTTGAATAGTCATCCACGATCAACATGAAGTATTGATTCCCGGCATCTGTACGAGGTGTGATTGGTCCGCACAGATCTACGTGAACCAATTCGAGTGGTTGCGAAGCTCTAAAACTCGTCTGCTGTGGAAAAACGCTACGAGTTTGTTTTGCCACCAGACAGCCTTCGCAGACTTGCTCCGGGTGGTCGATTGTCGGTAATCCGACCACCATCTTTTTTTCCGCCATCGTGTTGAGACTCTGGAAATTCAGATGTCCGAATCTTGCGTGCCATAGCCAGGCCGCATTATCGGTTGTAGTCTTCATA